>JAUELE010236128.1:0-11700 GCA_031471655.1 Diodora aspera
TAGTTTATGGTTGAGCTCTACGGGATGCGTGGGCGCCTACTTCCAACGTTCGCTGCTACCAGCTCATGCATACGGGTCCTGATGAGCGAGGGCTGAACGAAAGTCACATGACCCGGCCAGAGAAGCATAACAATCGTAGCTACTCGTCTCTTTCCGTGACCTGGCACGGTCAAGGAAAAGACGAGTAGCTACGATTGAGAAGCATGAGGCAATCACAAAACAAACCTCATAGTTATAAGTTCAGTGATAAAGTTATAGCGTAATGCTGGTTAAAAATTGCACGATTTGTTTTCTTCTTCTTCTTCAACGGCGTTGCCTCCGAAATCTCGTTTCTGACGTGCGAAATTTGACTTGCCCTCAGAGGACGACAAGGGGACACAACTCTATTCTATAGCTAATCACGATAAGTACCCTTTCCCACTCAAATGCATTCGTTATACGCTTATTTGAGTTCATCTCCACAACAAAATGACTTTACTTGTACTTAGTGCCTTTATGACATTCCATTATAATACAATAAACCCTTTAAAGCCCACGTTAAGCTACTTTGATAACGACGTTCAAGGGGGAGTGATGGAGGCTGTGTCCCCTGGCAATAAGGGGACGTAATTTCATTATCTTTGTTGCTCGAAAGTGCGGGGGCTCAGCGCTCAGAATAATCCTGCGGTATGATTGAAACAGACTGGACACAGGTGGCGTAGGACATAGAACAGGCGTTCCAGGAAATAATTTTAATATCTTCCTTTTGATTGGACGGTTAAATCTATATACCTTTTCTTATCTTGTTATATGTCTGTAGATCTATTCTAAGATCTTTTGGTGTTGTAGATTTGGTCTTTCAACATACCGGTAATTAAAAGTAGATCTCCCACCCCCACTCCAGTCACATGTAAAATGTCATGACCGTTTTGCACGAATAACATGACTCGATCACAGTACATGTATTAATGTTCGCAAGAGATGTTTAAATAATTATATGAAACTAAATTAAGCATGAATTAAGTGCATTTGTGTATTATTCATAGTATGTACAAAGGTTTATGTATATTTAACGTTCCATAAGTTGAGTTTTTTTAAAGAAATCACGGAGTTTGATCACGTATCCAACTGAACTGATAAGGTATTACAAGCACAACTTTTATGTATAATAAAAAAGGAACTACTAGCTGGAGAGAGAGAGAGAGAGCGAGAAAGAGACAGAGAGAGAGCGAACGAGAGAGAGAGAAAGAGAGAGTGAGAGAGATAGAAAGAGAGCAAGAGAAAGAGAGAGTGAGAGAAAGAGAGAGCGAGCGAGAGAGAGTGAGAGAGAAAGAGAGAGTGAGAGAGATAGAAAGAGAGCGAGAGAAAGAGAGAGTGAGAGAAAGAGAGAGTGAGAGAAAGAGAGTGAGAGAGATAGAAAGAGACAGAGAGAGAGATAAAGATAGAGTGAGAGAGAGAGACGGCTCCAGCTCCTGCATGTATAACATTACCGCATAATAAGGCTATAGATGATGCGCTAACTTCTGGCCCACTTTCGTCTACTTGATCAATACTCTGGTTCCCTCTGTTGCGGTACGGGACGGACTGAAAGAGGCGGGCCAGTCTAGCTAGAGTTACAGTTGCCGCAGTCAGAGACGGAACGCCAAGCCTGTCATAATAATTTTCTCCCTGACTCAGGACTAAAATATACAGCTGGTGCAACCTGGGTGACTGGAGTATATAGTGATTCTCCACACCCACCGCTGGTGCAGCAGCAACGGACAAAGTAAACAACGCTGCTGTCTGCTGTCTTCAGGATCGGATCGAGAGGCCCTCCACGCCTCAGTGATGTTCACGACCCGGGACGTTTGTACCATGGATTTCTGCTATTGGAGATAATACTGGACTCACAAAGAGCGTTCATGGGCTCCTGCCCGACGTTGCGACCAGAGCCTCATCTCGTCCTCGACGACGTCGTGTATACCCAGTTCTTCACCAACAGGTCAGTCACTATACTTAACCCTTTGAACCGAAATCTCCATCACTCGCGCAGTACGATCACTCATAGGATGCATTTCTTATGCCAGAGAACACCATACAAGGTCAATGGCCGTATTTACATTCGCCGACGTACACAGGCTAATAAAGACGCGTACGCTAACTATAACAGATCAATACTTCGGCTACTGAACCAAAACCGCGAGCACGTGTTCCCTCTCCGTATGTCTGATGCTGTTAACTGCCAAGAGAGAGTTCTGGATGCTTGGTTATACGTATACCGTATACAGACTAAAAAGGGTTCGAGATTCCTCTATTCTCGTGACGCGGGAGCGTTTGCCAGTTCCGCCTCACAGGGCTTTACCGAATACAGTTGTATTAGTTTTTATGTTACATGAAACTGTTCATTTGTTTGTTTTTTGAACGTGATATGCGAGCACTTTGTCTTTGTTATAGTTCCTACATAAATTGTACGTGTAGTTTAGAGAGGATGCCATTCTATCGGAGGCATCACCTACTCAATAACACTAATAACGCATTATACTTGTACAAAAGACGTATATAACATACATTCTCACACCACATTGAAACACAAGTTCACATTCACCTGCCTTCATATATACTGTACGAAAACATTTTACAGCCTGCGGACACATGCAATAACGCTCAAACACACACACACGCGCACTTAAATTTATTGCGGGACCCTGGCCGGTTTCGGTGTGAAAAACAGTAAGAAAAGAGAACATTATCTGTAGAACTTGATACGGCTTGAACGCTTTCTGTTAACGACGAAAACTGGCCAAGAAGCACGTGCGTGCTAGAATGGTTGATTGTAGCTTTATCTAAACAAGCATCGTCTTTCTCCGCTAGCGAGGGCGAGCCGAGATCCGACATGAAGCTTGTTGTCGAGCTCTCAATCCTCATCGGTCGCTAGTTAGTCTGCCAGACCCTGCAATAATTTAATACTCAGAAGTCTTGGCAAGTCTAGCTATAACTGTCAGATTCGGTAGAGAAGAGATGAATGTATACTTATCTTAAAGGAGAACACTATCGGGAAAACTGGAATTTGACGTACACAACAGGGGGGGGGGGGTGTCCAGGGGGAAAATTGCATAGTAAAGATCGGATGGCACTGAAATTGGATGTGGATCGCCCCTTTCCAAAATCCTGGATCCGCCCCTGCATAAAATACTAATATAATTTAGTCATCGCGAAAAATCTTATGAAGAAGAATATTATTTAGCAGAGGAGTCAGATCCACTGTTGGCGTATGTACGAAACACACGGTGGGGGTCTGTCGGTCTCAAGAACATTTTGACAAATATATTCGATTTGGTGCATTCTGACGAATATCCCGGAGTGGAGCAGTTGGATAGTGCGTCTCGGCGACCCTCCCCCCTCCCCCAGCCGCCTATTGAGGCAGTTGTAAGGTTTCTCTATCACCAACACTGCAGCGCACTATATGACTCACAGCATGCCGTGGCTATTTTTATTTTAGGTTCGCGAGAAAGAGATAGGCATACTAGTTATACGAAGGAGGTAGAAACAGTTATTTAGACAAGATTTTTTAATATAATAATTCATCATGGGGGTTTGAATACTTTCTCATTTGCGTTTTGTATTTGTAATAGTGCAATAGAATATGCACAGATCGTCAGATTTAGGCATGCTTATTTTGTCAAGTTTAGACTCATATATTCCACTCAAAATATCAACCTGTGAAAGGTAATAATTTACATTTAGCAAAAGAGTTAATTAGTGCGTAAAATGAAAATGTTGCTACAATATTATACAATTTAAGGTCACAAATGTATCTGCAAACTATGTTTCCGGTTTCTCCTCTGTTGTCTTGATTTGAAATCATTATCATTGTCATACATTATTTCCTTTCATCATTATTACCATCATTGTTCACAAACTCGATCATTAGGACTAAACTTGTCACTGTTTTCATATTTTGATCACGTGATTTGGACGGGGATTTTGAACATTTGACATAAGTTAAATATTGACCTCCCAGCACTCGCTTAGTGAGAGATCTTTCATCTTCAAGCCGCATTTAGAAATTGATATGTTCAATTATGGCGATCCTTAACGCACTGGTCGGGATTTTCTCAAGTATGGAACTCACACCACGTGACAGCTGGTTTTCATTCGGAACATCGGAGGTTAACTTTGCAGCTATTTTCTAAAGAAACCTAAAAGATTACTTTACTGTATCTACAGGTGTCCAAGTCCATTTACGATTTGTCATTGTGATATCGACGTGTTCTGGAAAAGCACTTCAAACATGAAGGCAAAAATGATGACGTCATGATGAATAATATACATGTCACGTGACAAAAGGGTCGTTACACCTCCATCATGGCCGACTGCCATCAACTGAAACAAATCACCAGGACCATAATTAAACTTTAAAAACACATAAATTAGACATAACCAGTGCATCACCACAAGCCCTGACACCATGCTGGGGTGATTTAGGCTATACACGCTCTGGATCTTAATTTATTTCCTGAATTCTTCTATATGTTAATTATGAAAACAAATCTAATCTATTTCCTGAATTCTTCACCAACTATACTGACAATCAAAAGAAAGTATACCGATCAGTTTTGGGGAATAAATGAAAAAGGCAAAAACACAAAGTGATGACAAACTTTTACCTCGAAAGTATAAGCATCTGACGACATATCAACTCTGATATAGACAATAATCAGCATTAAATGATAGCAGGATTGTTCTCCAACAGTGTTATGGGTAAATTGCTTTTGACCCCAAAAAGGTGACAGTTTACTTTCTTTTGATCTTCAGTATACATGTAGGCGTCTAAGATATGACGTACGTTCAGCGTGTAAGTCACGCCCTGCTCTCTGAGCGGCAGAGTGAGTCGATCGCTCCAAATACTCGATCTAGGCTAGACAGTTCCAAATAGCAAGCTTAATAAGCCAGTCTCGTGAAGAAACGTACACGAAATGTAGTTCTTTGGTGAAATATCAGGTGACAAACATGCAGAATTATTTTCCCTCAAGAATCTAAAATGTTGCCCCCATCTCTTGTTCCTCCTTTATGAATGAACATCCTATATTTAGGATTATCGAAAATATCTCTCCTTCCCGCCTTTATCATACGGATTAGCGATCATCGCAACGTGTCACTGAACTATCGTTACGGCACTTACTTCAATAAAGACACGGACGGTGGATGACTGCCTCTTCATGATAAACAAAATAGATATCTAATTAACGTCTTTACAAGCACAAGTAAAACCGGATCTTTGGTTTATGAACAGCGATACATGCTTTTATAGATGATGATGATGATGATGATGATGACGATGATGATGATGATGAACGTCTTTACAATCGTCAATAAAACCGGATATTTGGCCAAACTACAGTTTATGAACAGTAATAAATGTCTTTATAGACGACAATGATGATGATAGTCTTAATAACCTCAAATGAAAGTGCATGTTTGGCCAAACAGTTTATAAACAATGATACAAGTCTTTATATAATATGATGATGATGATGAGAGTCTTTATAATTTCCAGTGAAACCGGATTTTCAGTTAAAATAGTTTATAAACAGTGATACATGTCTTTACAAAAGACGATAATGATGATGATGAACGTCTTTATAATATCCAGTAAAACCGCATCTTCGACCAAAACACAGTTTATAAACAGTGATGATGATGATGATGATGATGATGATAACGAACATCTTAATAATCTCCAGTAAAACCGGATCTTTGGTCAAAACACAGTTTATAAACAGTGATGATGACTATGATGATGATGATGGAAAGAAGAGAACAATAAGATTTATTGACGGCCTCCAATCTACTTCAGACATGTAAAGAAGTTATAGACTAAAATATAGTCTGTGAAGAAAGATTAACATTTTTTATGTAAAAAAAAAATAAATTAAAACGATATTCATTTGTAATAAAATAAATAAGATCCCAGAGAAACTGCTAACTTCAGCTGAAGGTGCGTCTATCTAGACTGGCAAAATATCCAGACTGTGTGCTTGTCTCTGTTATAATAAAACTTCAGGGTCTGGATGACAGACTAGGGTCGTACCGTATTCGGGCTCATCGAGGAATTCCCATTGACGGTGTCGGTTGGTGAACTTCCGGTCATACAGACAAGCGCCATGTTGAAGGAATTCCGTATGACTGTAGCGCTAATAAACCCAAACCACGTGATCATGGCTATCCGCCAGCGCCAGGACGCATATTTCTTGAGAAAGGAGATTCTCGTCTTCTGAGCCACCTTGCCGTTGATGTTACTGGCGCCATCTACATGTACAAAAGGGAACAGCTGTCATACATAGTTTTTGTATCAGAGGAGAAAAAATATTGACGTTGGAACACATATCATCATAAAAACGACATATTTTGTTTGCTTGCAAAACACATCTCTAAAAAACAATAGAACTTGAACAGTTACAGAGTTGTGACTAAAAGGCCGCTACTGCGAACTGATTTGGGAGGTGCTAAGTGATGATAACTGGTTCATGTGCCGGAGGCAGAACGGATGAAGTCAACTCAGGTTTACAGGACGCAGGATGTGCTATTGAGGACCCCCCAAAATTCAATCCCTGCATCCATCAGGGAAATTACTGAATTGTTTATTCTGTAATTAAAACATAAATTTATCTACAATCCTGTCATTGTTATGGCAAGTTGACATTTCCAAATCTATAGATAGCATCTACTGTATTGAACATGTCAATTACTTAAACATGAACCCATATTTCTTACCTTGGTACCCCCAAAATAAATATTAGGGGTCCCTTATACCCACACAAATGTTTACCAGGGTAAACCCCTGCCTGAGCTCGCCTTTTGTTCTTTACTACGTTAGATGACTATAATGGAGCAAAGCCTCTTAAAGAGGTTAAATCTGGTGGCAGACCTAAAAAGGTTTCAAGGTCATTTGCAGGGAATCATAAACGTACGATCATAAGAAAAAATACCGAAACATGTTTGTATTAAAACAAATTAGCCCTAATAATGTTTGAGAACGATCCTGTTTAGGTCACAATGTCAGTGTCACCTTGGGCAAGTAACTTTAGTTGTAACTGCTGACACTTGGTACTGGTCCTCCATCAGGAGTGTTGTTAACCTTCTAGCGCCCAGTGGCTGCTTGTGTTACATCAGGGTAATAATGCCGAGCGCTTTGGGCAAGCTATACAAGCCTGGATTTAGCGCTTTACAAGACTAGACATGAACTAAGAGGTCAGCCTGCACCAAATCCAGGGCATGATGACGCCACCCACGTCCGTCATATACCCTGGAATCATTCCTATTTAGGGCGATCGTCTCGAGGCCAGCTTCTATAGCGAAAGCTTGCGTCCAGTCATGTGGCACGTCTCTCCTAACATTCGGCGAAGTAAAGGCGTTATGCATTTAAATTTATCAAGAGTTGGCGAAGTTGCTTCTCCGGCAGTGAATGCAACATTTCATTGGTCGTCTATATTTAGCAGACTTGGACACTCCATGCACACAAAACGAGCACGGTGAATAGGAGTACATCCAGGGTATATTACAGATGTTGGCGGAGTCATTATGCCGAAGAGTTCGAGCATTTTATATGCTGCATTTTCAAAATGTCCCGGAGGAGCTACCTCCTTGTCCCCTAGAAAATGAAATCTTTCATGAACTATGGTGTGCCTCCCTCACACACCAAGCGCCACCCCACCCCCGACAAAGAACAGCGTAACTTATACGGATAATTGCAAATAAGGACAGATAAATCGGAACAAAATGAATAAGTTTAGAGAGTTGGTTTGAAACTCTCTAATGTATCATTCAAGCAGCCCCGGCGAGTTGGTCTGAAACCCTCTGATGTATCATTCAAGCAGCCCCGGCGAGTTGGTCTAAACCCTCTAATGTATCATTCAAGCAGCCCCGGCGACTTGGTCTGAAACTCTCTAATGTATCATTCAAGCAGCCCCGGCGAGTTGGTCTGAAACCCTCTAATGTATCATTCAAGCAGCCCCGGCGAGTTGGTCTGAAACCCTCTAATGTATCATTCAAGCAGCCCCGGCAAGTTGGTCTGAAACCCTCTAATGTAACATTCAAGCAGCCCTGTCCACGTTACAATGTAACGTTTCATTCTGACCATAGTCACAACTCTTGAAGGCTGTTTTCTTTACAAACTGATGCAGTTTAAAATATTTTAAAGGAAACAATAGTATATTTGCTTGCTCTTAAGAAATCCAATGCATGAGTAAATACAGGGTTTTCTTTTGACAGTTTCTTAGGGTGTAATGATCTGTATTTTATCTGATACTAAAGTTGGATACGTGGTCAAACTCAGTGTTTTCCTTTCACAAAAGGAACTTATGGAACGATAAATATACGTAAAAGTATGTACAATTCACGAATAATACACAAACGATATGGCATGTTCGTCGGTTTCACAGCCTATTGAATCACCGTGTCAATTTTGTGACTGTCATGCCATTTAATAGAGAGATAAAAATGCAATCCGGACTTTCAGAAAGAATCATGAAAATATTCGTAAATCTTCGGAAAAATTACACTGCATTCGGCTCATTTTCGGACCACATTCGAAAATCGACAGAACATTCTTCTGTAAACCCTCAGAGAAAGGTTCGGAATGTGGCTGGCTATTTGAACATCGAAAATATCTGATTCCATCTGCCGGGACTAGGGGAATACGGCGTTATTCAATTGGGCATACACTTTTACAATGTATGATTTACCTTTTATGATATTTATTTAACACAGATAGCACCAGACCTATTTTAACGTTCGGGAACACGTATCCAACTTATATATATTTACAGCCGCAGATGACTTTTCATTCTGACCAAAACCAAAACTCTTGAACACTATTTTCTTTGTAAAACATTTTGAAGAACAGCGCTATAATCTCTGTACTGGATCTTATAAAAAACAATGTATGGAAATAAGTTTTTACAGAAAGCTTTTATAATCTGTTCTTGATCTGATATAAACAATTTAAATGACGTGTTACAACTTAAACAATTTTACCAACAGTCGTCAGGTTCCCGTTTCCAGTATGATGTTTTTCAGTTGATGACATGGCGACAGTTTGGGTACAGAAGAGGCAAGATGCGAGGAGACTGATTTTCCGAACCTTTTGCTCATCCTATCCAGCGATTTATGAAATCCCTACAATTCCTGCTCGTCATTGTCCGTCCCTGATACGTGGTTTCTCAGCGCGTTTCAAAGTGCGAGACGTGCTCGTGCATCCGAAACTCTTGTCAATCAGCTCTTGCATCAGACAGCTGATGAGGCAGTCTGGACAAGTTGATCTAAATTTAACTGTCTTGGTCATTATGTCTTTCACTCCCCCACCCCTTCTCCCAAGGGTAAGGGAGAGACAGTATTGTCGGTGTCAGCTTTCCGTTCCCGAACGTAGCTCTCTAACCGTTGAGTACTGTCCAACAAAACTTCACCCCCCCCCCCCACCACCACCACACATACACATTGGCATCTTGCTGTAGTTGTGCCTTTTCAGGGTTTAAGAGACGGACGACGAAGAGGAGTTGGAGGGGGTTCATAAATCGCTGAATACATTTTCCGTGTCCATGGCAACTGTTTGCCTGAGTCCTAATTCGTTCTAATGCACTGAAACAACACAGCATGTTATTTACATGTATCAGCGCAAGCAGCTTGGTACAGCAAAGTTGCACTTAAAGATGCATTTGTTTAAGGGTGGGCTCTCAAATCAGATCAACATTAAGACCAAATGGAAGTAAGTAACATTGTCAGACTGTTTGAAAGTATTACCGAACATGGTAAACGAAGACAGAAGAGACAGAGCATTAACACATCTGGCTATGTATACTGATATAACAAAGAAACGATACAGACAAAAAGTATTACGACCTTCACCAACTCACGATTTTGTGGCACTGTTAGTAAAAAAAATGCTCAGTCATGTTATATGCTCTGCATATGGAGGTTGGGTTGAGGCGTGGGGAATTAGCAATAAATCCAGGGCATATATATGACTCCGCTAACGATCTGTCATCTACTCTTATTCACCGTAGTCTTTTTGTGTGTATGGTTAGTCCAAATCTGCTAAATATAGACAACCGATAAAATGTAGCATTCATTGAACGAGAAGTAACTCTTGATAAATGATTGAACGCAAGCTTTCGCTGTGGCAGCTTCACCGAAGGAAAACGCCCGCCTCGAGACGATCGTCGTGAACAGGAGTGATTTCATGGCATATGACGAGCTGTTGGCGGAGTCATATATGCCCTGGATTTCGAGGATGCTCTGAATAGCATTGTACAGTTTCTTTTGTACGTGAGTATACATCTTTTGGGTTGTTCTGATACAGAAATGAAGCCATGTTTCACACAGCAATCTAAGCCCTAAAGTTCATCGTTTTTTAAAAAAATAGCAGCTTCATTTACCAGTTACCATCCAGTTTTCCAAAGCAACTTTCAGCTGCATGTCCTAAAAAGTCTCACTTTTGTTTTGTGGAATGAAATTACTTTGTTGCCTCGTCTATTTTGAAATTGACAGAAGATTGCAATTGATTGTTACTTAGATCAGATTGTGGAACACAGAGTCGAGGAGCCACATTGTAGTTGATGCAACATTTGAGCCAGCCTAAAAATGATTTCATGGATGTGTGATCAATTTCAGTGTTTTCTTTTCGCAAACTAACTTTAGGAACGATAAATAAGCATACAAATATGTCCTCAACAGTTTTTCGATCGTTTGCACGAGTGTCAAAGCATTCGATCTGCATTCGGCACAACACGGTGACGTGTCACTATGTTTATCGAACTATTTAGTAATCTCCATGCCGCGACGGTTAATGTTTTATGCAGGCTAGTAGGAACCACTCTGTGGTGAAATTGCAAGAATTCTATTAACAAATACAAAATGAGTTTGTCTCAGTCTGCCTGGATAAAGAGGATTCGACGTTATTTCTTCACTTATATGGGGGTGCGGGTGAAATATGTTTAAGTAAATAGTTTGCAGACGATTTTGGATAAAATAATTAGTTTGCATGAGTCAAGAGAAACCATAAATAGTTTGCACAGATAAAGAATACATTTTTAGTATATAATTATAATGTTTGAGTGTATAATTATAAAATGTATCATGAAATATATTCATGGAATATAACATTTCCATTAATCTTAAACAACAATGGCAGGCCCAGAGGCGTCTCGATCTCTATATTATAAGTACGTGTATAGTCAGGGAGTTTCTACACACTACTGTTGTGACTCTGGAGTTTGACCAGATCCCAGAAGGCCTATAAGCCTGACCCCTTTTAGCAAGTGTCAAGAAGCGTCTCAATTTCAGCAACCGACAGGGAAAAATCACGAATGCATGTCATGAACATTTGAATAAAAAGGTGTAAATTGTAACCAAAACTATCGGACATTACAAACGGTAATAATGTCATTTCTATGGTCTGATGTGTTTGTCTATACTGTGAGGAAAGGTTATAAAACATTCAATTGTTTATATTTTAAACCAAAATTTTTTTTTACAACTTTGAAAAAATATAGTAAAAATAGCTTGACCCTTTATTAAAGACGCCGAGTATATATATAATTAACCGCAAAAGAAACGTCACCCTATTCAAATCTTGCCAATGTATGTTTCATCTTAATTTCCAATAATGTTTCTCTTTTGATATCCTTGGTAGACCTGGTTTGAAGCCAGTGGTCAGGAAAATTTGGTTTCAGATTCTGTGTCTGA
>JAUELE010236139.1:0-11700 GCA_031471655.1 Diodora aspera
GTCCGGGCTGCGCCCCCCCCCCCCCCCCGGGACCGGACATGGCCTTGCTCGTCAAAAGTTCACTCAGGGTGTCCATAGAATTGTTGTAAGCTTGATACGTGGTTAAAATCAGTGTTGTCTTAAAAAAACATCAACTTTAAAGTTATTGTAGCAGAATTAACTGTTTACACACTTTTTATGAACACTTCTCTAGACAAGAGGATCGACTTTATTTTAAACTGAAGGTTACATTTAGCGAGAAATCGAAATGTAAAATTTCTTTGGATCCAGACTGGATTCTGCATTCGTCGATCACAAATGAAATTTATGAACATATTTCAGCAATACACATGCACAACCGGTGTTTTTTCACCACTTCTAAACCATCAAATATTGTGTTAGTCAAACTCGAGTGATCTTGTTTTAATGTACATGTAGTTTTCAGCAAATTTTCGGTTATAATACTGGGCCTCTTCGAGGAACCTTGTCAAAATTTAATATCGACCGGTTTAATATTTTGACCGCGCGTACTCATACTACTCAAAAGAAGTTAAGGGTCAAACCTGATATAACTTATAAGCATAAACTGATATAATCGATTTTGTATTTGAAGGGTTGCCGGAACAAGCCTAGTGAGCATATTTTTGGAAAGGGTGTTTTCATGCAATATTATCTGAAAATGTACCAATTACCTTAAAGATCAGGTGAAAATTGTAATGCTGAAAGTTACTGAACTTTAGGAAAATTTGCTTCACGTGAAATATTCATCAAAAGCTTACATCTTAATATATCGGCACATGCAGCAATTGCATGTGTTGTTCATGATCGTAAGTATAAACAAGCTCACAATGGCATGCGATATGGATTTAGGATGGACTGCTTCTTGTTAATAAAATAGTGCCATACTATGGTCAACACTAACATTTTTGAGTAATATCTTTTGAAACAGATTCCCGCAGTGTTGTTCTGGTTGTTCTTTGAAAAACATTCGCGTTAGCGAAATTTGCATCCAGTGGTTCGTCTTCAATTATCAAACCGGTTGAAATTTTACAACGTTCCTCTCATCTTCATATTGCTAACTTATACTTGTCAGATTTAAAATAAGGTTGTGGGTCGGTTGTAAAGCCATAGTCTGGTCAAGCAAAAGCTGCACAGAGTGAGGTTCGAATAATGATAAAATTTGGAGTTGGGGAAATGTATTCTGTACACATTTAGTAGATTTGTCGACGATCCGAGATTCTATATACATCTTGGGCGTGGTATGGCCAAAGGTTAACTTGCCAGCCTTGGCGGTTGTGGTTCGAATCCCGACAGGGTACCTCTATCAGCCCGGAGATTGACCTGTAATGCGATGTTGTCGTCGCCGTGGTGATATGATTAAAACATTACCGAAAGCCACGTTAAATTTAAAATCACTCACTCACCCATATACAGCGTACTTGCAAAAAAATATATCCACAAACACGTCAGGAGTAGTTTTAACGCAACACGCTTTATTTTCGCATTCTTTCCATCGATGTCGGTAAAATAGCGTTTGCCGTCATTGTTCTGGTGTCTACGGCTTTAAACGGCCTTATAATCAAAACTTACCTTACGTTGAAGAAGTTGGCATCAACATCCTTTAAGAATGCGTCCACATAAATTAAATCACCATTACCTAACCACCATTAATTTTTCCCATTAGGTACTTCAATTAAATGTAAATTCATAGTGTATATTTCCCGGGAGAAACAAATGTGAATCCGCAAATCCATTATGGCTGCCTTCAGGGCGAAAAATGAAGACAAGAAGGCGCGAAATAGTCATGTGCTCTGTAAAATAGACAGTTTCACGACTTGCACGTGCACTGAAGCGGGTATCGAGACTTGCACGTGGAAATGAAGCAGGTATCACGCCTTGCACGTGGAAATGAAGCAGGCATCACGCCTTGCACATGGAACTGTAGCACGCTTGAACTGCCCGTGATTTTCGCACTGAGTGAATAGGGCAATATTATGCAGTGAAAGAATATCGTTCCAAAACTGTTTTCCTTATATTTGTTTAGAACATGATTTATCTGACAGATTAAAACAACTTATTGTTGAGCCATGATTTAAAATAGTAATACCACTCGGTTTTTGTGTTTTATGTCGATGAAAGGAGCAGTTAAACCTCTCGGCGCTACACTCCTCGTAGTCCAACTGCCCCTTTCCTCGACTAAACCACAAAACTTCGTTGTATAACTATTATTTATATTTTAGGCGATTATCCGTCTAAACAGGAGAAAGAACATCAGATTTCCATACACTACCCTCATGAGAACATTGTATCTTAAATTCTTACTATCGTAAAACTGTAACACTAGCTGCGCAAAGTTATAATATAGTCAGGTAGAAAAACAGCGTAACAGACGATTTAGTTTAATTTTGAATGTACAGTGAAGATAACGTTTAGCGGGGCTGCAGATAAGCCGCGTAAACAAAATCGCAAACGTGCAATTATTTTTTAAAGAATTGCGTAACGAAAAGCAAACAAAAATATTTTACCCAATTATGTATAAATGTGTTGCGTATACTACTCCGTAATTAGTTAAATCAAGTGCCTATGCATCGTCGTTTGCCCGGACTGATTTTGGTTACTATATAAATGCATCGCTTTTCAATGTGGAGAGCAAGCACATGTGCCAATCTCACCGTCTTTATTTCGAGGGTGAAACATTCTCAAAACCAGTCAAGACTGGTGCCCTGTCTACTGTCTCAACAGTCATTATATGCGCATAGCGAAATCGCAAAAATAACAGGGATATTGAAAAGCAATTAAAAAATGTTTGGCGAATCAAAATATATCCGTCACCTTCTGAAAATAGGAATAGTCAATTAGCTGAAAACGTGAGGGATAAATACCTAATTGTCGCAAATGCTTATCACAGTGCAACTCGGCATATACGCAATCCAATTATCCCTAACGCAATTATGGATTTTAAATTTAAAGTTTGCCAACCAAAAAGCATGCAAAAAATTATGAAACCAGTTGCTTGAAGATATACTGCGTACAGCATTGGTAATGTTAAAACAAGGATGCATTGTCTGCATTGATAGGCCTACATAAACACACGATATACTTCAGTCATGTATGCAAAATTTCGCTTACCCAATAGGCGGCGGAAGTGGTAGACCTGTCTTGCCGTTTTATCGCAAGAAAAGGTAAACAAAAAACCCCATCAAATCTCTCACCAAGAAAACGGAATTTCGGGGGCAATGTCGCTTAGCAATGCACATAAACAAATAGCAATATGCCGGTTTTTCTTTATATTACATTGATGTAAATTAATACCAGAAAAATAAATCCCCAAAATATTGAATTAATACCAGACAAATAAAACACCAAAATATTGAATTTATAATGCCAAACATTCGTGGTCAACGAAAAAAATGGCTGAATTAAAAATTATTATAGTAGAGCGAGTGCAGATGGTTTACCGAAAGGGCAGCTGATGCCAGGCTAGTCACGTGGGCGCAGAGCCAGATGCTCGGTGAATTTTACATTTATCTAATCTTTTCTTTAAAAAATAGACACCAAAAAATCCGTTAAATATTGCGCCTGTATTTGTCTTAAATGATCACGTTTGCTGACGATTTGTACCTTCGACGCTTAAATGCTGCTGGCCATATAGTCTGTATGGATCGATCGATCGATCGATAAATCATGCGTTCCGTACGATCGCTGACTGTGGTACGCGCCCGCGATGGGAGATACATTTTGTTGACAACCTCTTTTCAGTCGTTGAATTAACTTGAAAAGAAAAAATTAACAGCAACCTAGTTGACCAAACAAAAGAAATTATTACTCATTCGCAGATTTTCAAATTGCCGATCGGTGTGCACTGATGCACGACTTTCTACCCCTTTAGATTTATATTGTTTCGTTACATAACAATATTGGTGCAAAATCCGTTTTCTTTTTCTATGTAATAGTTTTTTAAATGTCATGATATGTGATTACGAACCGCAAGAAAAATTCATGATCGTTCGTGTTTACCGTGACCATGGTGACCATGGCTAGCTGTACTGATTTCCCTCTCTGCTTGAGTAGCACAGCACAGCTCGAGCGCAACTTAGGACCCAAATAACCACCCAAACAAGTCTCTTTCTTGAAGAATTGTACTTGTAGCGACAACACGTACTGTATCTATGGATACGTAAGTGTCCAAAAAAAAACTGAGCGTAAATGCATGCATGTGTTTCACAAAAGCGGATGTAAATTCGCGCACGATGGTCTGTACACCACGCACGCACACAAACAAACGATTTTAATCACATGACTAAACTGCAAGAAATCACGTAGTATTTATCACCCCAAGTGACAAAATATCGGCCTCTGATTGGTAGTTGAAAAAAACCGCAGGTGAAAATACTAAACAAGTTTACTCAGTTACGATTAGCTCAAGTGCGATCAGATCGGCCATTTTGTTCACCGCATACCTTAAATATTCGCAAACGTAAAGATCTGCGGTGAGCTTAACGGTTCCCAAACGATCTACGATTCGCAAAGGTCTGCGTTGGGCTTACGCGATTCCAAAACGAACTGATCGCTAATCGTTTGCGATTCGCGAGCGTCTGCAGTGAGCTAAAACGATTCCCACACGAACTGATCGCAAATGATCTACGATTCGCAAAGGTCTGCGGTGGCCTTACACGATTCCCAAAAGAACTGATCGCAAACGATGGGCTTGAGCTGCGACAAATAAATACAAACAATACGAATAATCGGGGACGGGTCCAAGATTTGTGGAAGAGGGTGGGGGACACAAAATAGGTCTTGAAAAATATGATCTATAGAGGTTCGGGGAGGGAGGCTCGTTTCCCCAGAAAATTGTGAAAAATTAACGTGTTTTATGGTGAGGTTTCAGCCCATTTCACCAGTTTTCCATCATTTGGGAGGTGATTTGGTACTAAAATAGCAGGACGAGCTCAAGGTACTCCCCTGGATCCGGGCCCGATAATTTTCTTTTACTAGAGCTGCCATAACATTTATTTAATATCTTGCCGCCGGTATTGAAAAAATTAGCACAGACATTTTTTTTATTTAAACATTTTATTGAACAAAACTAATTAAAATCTACGTTAGTTGTCTCCAACGCTCACGTTTTGCCAACTATGCAAATTTGCAACTCATGTAAAATACTTAGGTATGTAATAAGTAAATTTGCAATGAGTATATATGCGCTTCAGTAATGATAGGTATGCATTTATAATATATGTCAGAAATAGCTATGATGTAATAGTCTGGTTCTATATATAGCACGTGACAACATAAATTTACATACATATGCATTTTAAGATTGCGTGCACTCTTCCAAAATAAACAGAGCAAAATCACACATGGGCATTCCGTACTTAATGTAAATTTACTTACTGTCCAAATTTGCATATGTATATCAACGTATTTATTCGCGTAGGCGCCCTCCTTTTGCATACATGGGTAAAAATATGTTTATCTATGTAATTGTATTTTTGTCCACGTACGCAATTCGAAGCGCACAGAGGGCTTTAGACACAAATTAATACATACAAGCACAACTGTACACACGTACAAACATGTTGGCATGACACAAGTGACACTCGGACAGACCGACAGACAGATGTTTTATTGAAGCCTCACACTGTGTTCAATATTATTTACATATAAAACACATTACATATAAAAATGCACAGGTCCTTCTGTTAGAAATATGAGAGAATATTATATATTCCGGCATGATATATGGGTTGCGCTTCGTAGTAAAAGGTGAACATAAGGCCACTTAAAGAAAATAACTTGTTTCTCATCACCGGCCCGCACGATTTATTTTTATTTTTAAGCACTCTTAAGTACGAAATTTTTTTTGGATTTGTTTCAACTCCGATTTCGTTTTAGTGTGCCAAACTCACTTTTTAAGAAGTCAACCATGGGCGCGTATGTCAATGTCAGATACGAAGCTGTTCCAAGACTCTAAAGCCATGGTTTAGCTTTAACATAGCAGAACACGTCCTGCTGAATCATATATTTTTAACATATAACTACTCAAATAAAAAAATAACATTAAAATAAGATCATCCCTCCCGCGCCTATAAAATTTTTTAAAAAGTAACGAGAAACAAGATAGTTTCTTTGAGTGGCCTAAACTACGCTACCCGTTCCTCTTCTTGGCTATATCCAACACGATTTGTACTCGAATGGTTTAAAATAACAAAATATACACTAACGTCCCGAAGAAAAGAAACAGAGACGAATGGTTACAACCTTTACCAACTTGTGTTTTTGGTCACTGTCGTCACAAAAACATACCTACTTTCGTGGAGGTACATTTGGTTGGTATTGCGCTGAAACACCACCCTTGAAAATACATGTTGATAGCATTTATTTGTTTTCCTTCACTCGTCTCAGAAAGTCAAGGTATAGTTTATTTCGTGCGTCAGTATACATACAACTCACTCATATTAAGGCTCGACCATTTGATGTTATTTTGAGTGAAGGGGGAGGCGACTGAGATTTATTTTTTTTATTAGCATGCTTTTTTATTTTGTCTCATGGCGTGAAGCAATCTTTTTTCTTAGATAATTGCCAACAAAATATTTATTTTTGGAAACAAATATTCAGGGTACGTTAAATTGTTAATGTAACTACATGAAAATCAAATGTAGTTAAAGGGGGGAGATTAGGATTAATTGGAATGATTTTAAATACATTTCATAATTATAAACTGAAAAATATTTTTAAAAGTTGAATATGTCTCTGCAATCCATTTATCCCTTAAGCATGACTCATGCAATTTATTTTCCGCAAACCTGTCTGCAAACTATTTATTTACAAAATCTTCCCCTCAAATATCTAATAGTCGCTCCCATAAACTTTTATTACGTTTTGCAGTATTGATAAGGAGGATATTCACAGTAATTGTATTCATAAGGGGGATAGCCTTATGCTCAATAACAGTACTGATAAAGGGGATAGCCTTATGCACAATATCAATAGATCCTCTAACAATCGGACCGATTCAGACAAGATCAAGTCAGCTTAGCGAGTGACTATTTGATTTTTATCGGGGTTGAAGATCTGAAAATAGTTGGACAGAGAATTTTAGAGAAAATAAATAGATTGCACGAGTCAGGCGAAAAAACATTAATAGTTTGCAGAGGTGAAAAAAACATTTTCTTTTATTTTCGCATTATTTTGCATTTCCCCATTCACTTGGAAGTTGGATACGTGGCCCAACCAGTGTTTTCTTTTCAAAACACAACTTATGGAACGATAAATATACATAAGATTAAATACATACCACGAATAATACACACAAGCTACAACATGCTTGTCGATTTTACAACCTCTTGAATGGCCTCATCTATTTTGTGACCCCCCATGCCATTTGATAGAAAGAAAATTGCATTCCGAACTTTCCGACACAATCTTACATAGGTCACACAAATACACTTGCAAACAAATGCATTCAGCTCCTATTAGGAAAGAGTTCCTTTCGTTCTCCCCGGTGTAAAATGAAACTTTATAACCAAGTAAGTATATCTGTAAGGTAGAAAACACACATTACTAACCCTAAACAAAAACTAACCCTAACCACAAACGCCTTGATGCCAAGCGGAGGGAATGAAAGGAACTCTTGCCAAAGAAAAAAAATATGTGTGTTTGCATCTGTAAGTAGAAAACAGAAATTACATCCCAGTTCTATCTAGTTGCCCGAGGTTACCATTCATAAAAGCGTCTTGTTCATTATCCATAATGACCATATCAGGACTCTTTTTCCAAAAACAGTGCCGATAACTGAAGCAAACGTATAACTGGTAAAGATAACTGATACACGGACATTAGTTTTCAGAAACTGTCCAATCCAGTGCCCGTGACTTGACCGCGCGTGCGAAAGCGCGCAAAGTATGGCGCTTCATTCAACCACGTTCACTCAAGAGTTGTAACCAGATTGTTTCTTTTGTAACTTGACAGTTTTTAAGAAAGAAAAAAGAACAACATGCTGCATCAATTTATTTCAGATAAATACACGAGTTATCTCGTATTTGAATTTTACTTCTGCCTTACAATAACAATTCAACAAACATTTCAGGAGTAATTTCCACAGGCGTACCATCAGATGTGTACAAACACCGACTACACATCGGGGATTAGCTGGCTTGGCGTACTGTTTGATATCTCTGAAAAAAATAATTAATTAATCACGGATGTGGTCTTAAATTGCCTGCAAAACTGCATATAAGTTAAAAAGATGACACACGTCGTAATTAAAATCAATAGAGTTTTAGGGGGTTTACGGTTAGTTTATACATGTTCAGGGTTTGGTTATATGCATTTTCTACCCTAACATACATGCTTTCACTTGGTTACAAAAGTTCGTTTTACTCGATAAGGGCATGTTAGTATACAAAAAACGTATACGGTGAAGGACAGGAGGTCTTTTCAGATATACGTTAATTTGTGCTTGTTTTGTTTTTAAAACTTGAGATAGACAGGATACAAAAATGAAAATTTCTGCAATGCAAGATAATGATAAATGTGAAAACTTACTTAAATTGTAATTTTGCGCTTTGTTTGAATCCTCCTTGACGTTTCCGTACTTGTTCTTTTGTTCGACCTATAAATTCGTCGGCGGTTCCTTCTTTTGTAACGCGCGTATTTCTGTTGCAGACTCACAAAGCGTACACTCAGACACACCATTTTGTCTTTCATGTTGTAATGTTTTCATTCCCGTCCGTTTTAAAGCTTCAATACATTCACCGTTCAGTCACATTTCCCGTCAAAATCCATTTTGAAAATGTCAATAAATTCACCACTGACTTGTGCACCAGTATGCATATTTTCTTGAGAAGCTGTTTGAGTCATCTTCGCCTTCCATTTACAAATTTAACTTCGTCTATCTGAAAGATCACAGTGTCGCCTTCTTTGTCAAAATCCGTGTTGAAAATGTCAGCGTGCACGTGTTTCAGTTGTACAAGTCTCACTGATTTCACGTGCAAAACCCACGAACTGCACGAGCATAGCCTGCTGCACGACTACTACTTCACAATGATTTTCATTCATTCGTTAATTGATGGGGCAAAAAAAGGGTTATTGAATTCAAACATTTCATAAGATAATATTATTACTGTTGTTAGGGATGAAATATATTTTTTAAATTAGAAGTGAGATGTAAGTAACATAATTAGTACCATCCTTACCAAAACTGTTCTGATATTCATCGATACAACTGGGAAAATATGGTAATATCTACTACATGGTATATGTATGTACTGGAAAAAGTATACATCTTTGCTGAGCTTACATTGAAATGTGTTCTGATAGTCAAGTTTGATTATAACTAAGATTGTGTTTTGAAATGGGATCCAGAAAATAGAAGACCGTTCTCCACCGGACAGACAGACACATAATGTTATTAACGTCTCTATTTACATCCAATCGCCAAGCGATTTATGAGAGACACTGAAACAGTATTCATACAGAAAAGATATTATATAAATATACAGATATATTCATTATTTATATAAAATATCACGACCCAAAGTTAAAATATTGTGGCAGGCTTGGAAAATGTCAGTGTGCACGTGTTTCAGTTGTACACACTTCACTGATTCCCGCACGCGTAAAACACCACGAACTGCACGAGCAATGCCTGCTGCACGGCTACTACTTCACTATGATTTCATTCATGCATTAATTGATGGGGGACAAAAAGGGTTATATAATTCAAACATTTGATGATATAATACCATCACATATTACCATCCTTGTCTCGTTGTATCGGTGCATATCAGGAAAGTTTTGGCCGGGGGGGGGGGGCTCCTCGGCGTTATATCTACTACATATATCTGTCTACATCTGCTGGGACTAAGGGAATACGGCTTTATTTAATTAAGCATACACTTTTACAATGTAGAATTCACAGTTTATGTTATCTATTTCACCAATGGAACCTGACCTATTTTAGCGTTCCAGAGCATGTATCAACTTTAAAGTATACGTTGTATGTACAGTTTATGTATAACATTTACTCTTTTTTTTTATGACATCAGTGTTTATTCCAAAATGTAGGTCAAGGTAATTGATTATACAATATAGTAAACTTCAATATAAATCTGGCAAAGCTTTCTCTGAATTTGTCTTGATGAAATATACTTTACGTTAATAGTTTAGAAGGTTAACTTCAACAAGTGTTTGAAAGTACAATCGAAAACTTCGAACAACCATTATACTTAGAGAAAAAGGAACCAAAATATAAATCCTTTAAGTGCACAACACTGTCAGAACAATGATTATCAGATCCCCCTTCTAACAAGCATGATCATTGCGAGTAGGAATGACACACGGTTTTTTTTAACCATCTAAGTTATAGTTTTTAAGTTTAATGTTGGATACCTGGTCAAATTCAGTGTTTTATTTTCATAAAACAACATTTGGAATGATAAAAATATACATAAAAATATCAACATATCAGGACTGATATTTACTGACGTCCAAAAGAAAGAATTAAAATGATTTCAATTATTTTCTCTTCCGTCTTTATGCCATAGTTGATCAAAAGGATGCTTGGATTTCGGTAAGTGTAATTTGATTGACATCATCTCATTGATAAACCTGCCAAGTTATGAAGGGATATCTCTTGTATATCCAACGCATTTGTGAATTTGTTCAGTAGTCTCTCAAAACCTTGGTATACTTTCTTTTGGACGGCGGTATACTAGCAGTAGTATAGTTGTATCATTAGACACGGATCTAAATAGATCCGTGCATTAGACTAACATCTAGTCCCAGAAATAAGCTTAATCTACAAAATTATGTTCAAGAAAATCCAAATAATAAAATCAGAAAATGAGCCCAGAGATATTCCTAAGTTCTGCCTGCAGTAGTAGACAGCTTCATCCTGTTACATTACAGTCATTCCGAGGCGAACAGGTCTTCGAGTAATCACAGATTCCTTACAACAGGGTAACATCAACATTAACTGAAATCAAACGGAAGGAGCGCCATCTTGTCAATTTTGGTCAATCATCGTCATCGCCTCGGCGGTCAACTTCAGAGGGTTATGAGATAATATTTACAATAATGCCCCGCACTTGCCCAATCAAGTTCCTAGTGCAAATTACTCAGATAATTTCGCATTGCTTTGCATTTGCAGTGAACATATGCGCAAGCGTGTCTTTCTCACAGAACCGCGATGTAGACATCTGTAACGAATATTCCGTCGCTTAGCACAAAGAAGATGAAACCGGCGGACGAAACCACTTGTTACAGGGGACGTAATTAAGTTTGCTTCCAATAACAAGAATCAAAGCTAGACTCTTCTGTCCAGATTTTCTGCTTCTTGAATTGATTAGACATTAAACTTTTAAAGATGCATAAATGCTCGACGATAGCAAAATGTGAGAAAACTTCGAATATCACTTCTAGATACTTTTTAAATAATTTATTTTTGTGAAAATTATGGACGGATCCAGGACTTGTGAAACTGGTGAGGAGGAAGTCCAGACTGTGAAACTGGTGGGGGAGGAAGTCCAGACTGTGAAACTGGTGGGGAGGAACTCCAGACTGTGAAACTGGTGGGGAGGAAGTCCAGACTGTGAAACTGGTGGGGAGGAACTCCAGACTGTGAAACTGGTGGGGGAGGAACTCCAGACTGTGAAACTGGTGGGGAGGAACTCCAGACTGTGAAACTGGTGGGGAGGAAGTCCAGACTGTGAAACTGGT
>JAUELE010236150.1:0-11699 GCA_031471655.1 Diodora aspera
CTACCAGAATGAACTGCCGCTCGTGAACAGGGTTCTCATTTGCAATAACAACAATCGAGTACCCTAACTTTTACAATCTACCAGAATGAACTGCCGCTCGTAAACAGGGTTTTCATTTGCAATAACAACAATCAATAAAACTACTTGCTGAAAGTAGAATAAACTACATTCTTAACATGTAACCATTCACTGCGGTTTACCGGAAGTGAGGTCAAGGTCGTATCGCTTCAAATCCAACAGGTGGGGTACTGTGCGTCAAAATGGTATGCTTTGAAAGGTGGCTGGTGTGCAACCGCGCAATATTTTGAATAAACTCAACATGCAGGTAAGTCGATGAGGTGTTGAACATCATGTTGCCCAATAACTATGATAAGAAGCGTCTTGTAGCAAAAATCGCGAGTGAATCGGGTCGTTTACCGTGTTTTAGAGTTAGAGATCTTGTCTTTCCATATAATAATATGGTAAAAATGGTAGAATTGTGCCAAAATTGACGTGTTATGATATTTTAGTATCTATGGCGTCAAGTGCCTGTGAAACATGCATTCTTTTTTAATATGCGAAACACTATATACGTTATGCATCTTGAAATATATAAGTTACAATGTTGTTTACGGTTCTTGTCGGTTGTACCTTCGAGCGCTGGTAACATGTGACACCACATTGATCGGAGGGTTGTAGACACTAACTGGCTAATGGTGATAACCATTAACACGTTGTAATTGATAACGTGACATTTCAAACTGTTAAATTTCCGGAGCGTTGTTGTTTTCAATTTCCTCTTGCACTAGGCAGGCAGGAGTCCTGAAGGAACTAGTGATTCCTCACACCGGTCCTGGTTTAGTGTGTCACTTGTGGCATCCGTATAATTAGGAACTCGATTCCTGCCTGGTGTTTGCCTCGACTCCCTGATTTCCATCATTATTATTTTCGTGACACAAATGGATTTAACCCATAAAATAAAGCCATCTTCACGTTCACGGTCCTTGTAAACACAGTGTTGTTAGTAACGCTACTAATGATACAGAGAATCTGATATTCAGGAGAAGGGGGGGGGGGGGGTCCGGCCAGCACAGACTTTGTCCAGTAACTCCTTAGGGTTCTGGGTTTTGGTCAGGTCGGGGTTTGTACCTGATCTCTTCGGTAGTTCATCTTGCTCGAATTTTAAATGATTTAATGCGGTATGCGTCCTTAAAATAATATTTGGTAGATAAATGACAAGAGCAGGTTTCACCTCATCAAATCATTCAAATATCCTCCGGTGTTAGAGGCATCCTGCAAAAATGATCGGGTACCAGACAATGCTTGAAGATTAAAAGACAAAATATAATTTCAAAGTCATTCAAAAGAGTTTGTTAATATGTTATTAAAAGGACAATGTGATTGATGACATCTTGTCAAATCGTGCCAGTGTGTACGTGCATTTTCGGTCGACCTGCAGCTGAAACATTTTTTCCCTACGACAAAAAGACAGAGACGGAAACAAATAATATCCCCACTAAAGTAGGAGACACAACATGTGCACAGGATATGGACGTCAGTGAATCCGGTCACGCATTTTAAATCTGTGTTGTTTGAGAAGCTCGCTGTACTAGAGTTCCAAAGACCGACAATGACGCATCGCTCACTTCCGAAATCTAATTACTGTCAATGTATTTTGAACCAAGGGTTGTTATTTCCGTATATTATGAGGAAACTAGACACGGGGTCCAAAATTAGCTTTTGTTTCGAAATTTCCAATATTGTATCTGCGTCTTGTTCAGCCTCCAGTATTGTTACATATGCCTTGCAACATGGTGATAATTTTGGCTTCTTTATTAACTTGTCATGTACTCCAGTATTAGCTGGTACGCCTTGTGTTAAGCCAGTGTTGTGCTCAGATCAAAGGTGGAGTCTGTTTAACATGCCTTGTCACTCACCAGGCATGTATAGATTGATGGATGCTGGACGGTACAGTGGTTGGTATGTCAACTAATCGAAATAATCACACACAGGAGCTAAAAGACTATTGAAACCCAAAATAATTATGAACCAATACCTTTAAATACATTGGCTTAAACAGGAACTAAACAGAAATATGTGTTGACAATTGCCGTCTTTCTGCCTCAGATATACCACTAAAAAAAGTTAAGGATCAAACGTAATATGAGCATAAACTGATGTAATCTATTTTGCTGTTTGAAAGTTTGCCTTCATTAAAGTTCCTAGCCAAAGAGCATATTTTTAGAAAGGGGGTTTTCATGCAGTGTTGTCACTACTGAATTTACTAAATACCTTATAGAACAGATGAACATTTAATGCTGAAGTTGATGGAATTTTGGGAAAATATGCTTGACGTGAAATGTTATATCAAATTTGAAATTCATGATGTAATGATACCGGCATAGTTGCACATTTTATTCATGATTGTCACTTTAAACCTGGGCACATTGACATGTGACATGTGTGTTATCATGTGGATTTTGGGTGCACTTCTTCTTGTATATACGATACTGTTATCACTATGTTTGACCCTAAACTTCTTTTGAGCAGTGTATATATAAATCTCTTCTTTTAAGTTGAATAGAATACTTGAAGTTTCTTTAGGCAGCCAATAAGTTTCCTGCATTCCCTTAGTCTGAAAACCATATGAAATTACTTTAAAAGCTCTTGTTTTTATCAATTATTTGACGACAGAAACCGGCGACCATCACAGCCAGACCATCGTGGTTGGTGATTGGATGTCTTCTTGTGTCTGTCGCATTCCTTTATTTCCAGATGAAAATGGTTCCTAAAAAAGACTGTCATTACCTTCTGGAGATTAGCGGCGTGATCGCACATCACTGGAACATCCTTCCCCATTTAGCAAAGAACCATATGTTTTAGAAGCAAAGCGTAAACTTTAGTCTGATTCCGACCCACTGTCAATTTCGATACATGTTTGTTTTTGTACTGATATCTCAAAATGGTGCGAATGAGTAGCATTTTAACCCATATCTTAATTGTTATCGGAACAGGTGATAAAAATGTTTTCATCTCCCTTAAATGTATATTGCTACTACTATTACTACTACTACTAATAGTAATAATATTAACTACTGTTAGTACTACTACTAATATTTACTACTACTACTACTACTACTACTTATAATAATAATTATAATTATAATAATAATAATAATAATAATAATAATAATTTGTACTGCGTTAATGCGGGAATGCTTGCTCAAAGCGCTACAACTACTACTACTAACTACTACTAAACCAAGCTGCCTGTAAGGCACTAGGGGTTACATTTCATATATCCGTCACTTTCCTACCGGGTACCCAGTTTCAGATGGATGCACTGAAACAACTTACGAGTAAAGCCAGTTGCCCAGAATAACACAATGTACATTGACAGTGTCTCAGTGTAAGGCAGGGCGTACTTTTGAAGGCCTGGAAGCTTTTCAACGCGAACCGGTCACCCATCCAACTACTCTCGTAATATGCTAACACGTAGAGATGATACAATTTTCTATCAGAAAGCTGATGGATAAAACACATACGCTGAATGCGTATTACAGGTTGGTTACGTATTATATACGTGTTCAAGAGAGCGGTATTTTGGTATGGTGTAAATAAATTGACATTCGACGATAGCAGAACCGTTTTAATTAACAGGCACTACAGAATTTGAATTGGCTTTTCTTTGTATCATTCCTTTTGACATTTGTGCATTTAACAAATTTAGAGTGATGTCAATGTGAATCCAGATGTAACCAAGAAACCTAAAATCTATAAATATATGCTCTGATAAAATGGGATTTCAACTTCAGCATTGGCTCAATCTGTCATGACGCACTGTCAAGAATGATATGTATTTACGTTTATTTGATCATGTTTTCTCGTAATCACTCCGTCAGCATGTTATAATTGGTGTCAATTTGAAGACCAAATTCCTGATATAATGTATGTATTCACCTACTCTGCCATCCACATAATATACATAGTTACATACCCCATGCATCAGATTCATGCATACACTTACCATTCAATTGTGCTTTAAAGTTTGACACGTGCTCCCGAATGCGAAAGAGATCTGGTGCTGGCTGTCTGAAATAACATCATTAATTGTAAATCATACACTGTAAAAGTTTATGTCCAAATAATTTACGCCGAATTCCCTTTGTCCCGGCAGACGGATTTTTTTTCTACTTTCAAATAAACAGCCTCATTTCGAACCTTTCTGTGTGGGTTTTCCTAAGAATGTGCCATCGATTTCCGAATGCTTTCCGAGTATGCATTTGTTTGCAAGTGCAACGTTTTCGCAGGTGTACGAACATTTTCCAAATTCTATCGGAAGTTTGAAATGCATTTACTTCGCCTGTAAGACCAAGGGCCCTGTTTCACAAAGCGATCTTCGATAAGATCAATCTTAGCGACTTGACAAAGATGTGTCCATATTTCTCAACACAATCTAGAAGTGATTTTAGGACATGTTGTACAGCTTTAGGTTGGTTTGTCAACTGAAATGATGGTCAAAACTTGGTTTAAAACGTTGAACTTAAGAGTTATGAACAACGTAGCGCTAATATCGCTTTATGAAACAGGGCACAGGGGTACTTAAAGTAGATCGGTGTCTTTCGCGAGGTGAAAAAGTCACAAACGCTTTTTATGTTGAGTGAGCCTGTCGTGATGTGTACATATTTAAGGCATATCTAGCGTTCCCTATGATGATTTGTGGAAAGAAACATTGAATTTGACCACGCACATTACTTTAAAGACAGATGGATTTAAAGCTGCTTTGTTTCGCTTGGCATTGCTACCACTGTCTTAAAACGATTTTGTGTGTCGATTATCACATATTCCCAAAGGTTGTCGGATCACGTTCGGATATGAACTAGTTGCCTGGGCTTGAAATCTGTTCCCATGGCCCTTGACATGATCTAGAGTTTTCAAAGATTGAATTAAGACGTGTAATTTACTTCTTTGTGCGATGAGTACATTGAATTGATTCTTGTCTAAGTGGGCGAACAATTTTGAAATCAAATCGATTCTTTCTATTAGCCCCCTGTAGGGCAGAACACCAACGTTATGAAATGTGGCGTTTCTCATTTTTTTCAGTCGAGGTAGTTATCTCGAATGCGTCAAAATTTGACATGCAACATAAGAAGACAAACATTTCTTCCTGATCTGGGTTTATTTCCTTTTCAGTGTTAAGAACAGTTCAATTTTAAATTTGACTGTAGTTTATAGATTAAGATATTTTGTTGTTAATTGACATATCACTTTTATAAAGTCTCAGTCACTTTTAACGACATATACTCTTCAAAAAAAGTAGGGGAACTTTGAATTTCAAGGTAAATAACGTAACCACCTTCAACGGCATAATATCCATAGGATGCCATGGCCAGCAATGAGCCCTGACCTTTTCCCCATTTCTGGGACATCTTGGGCCGACGTTTGCGTCAACGTAAAAGGCCACCAGCCAGATGAACTTGTCTAGGCGTTGGAGAAAGAATGGGACAGACTGCATCAAATTATCATCGGTGGACTCATATGCACGATCAACGAATCAATCAGTGTTTGGCCAATAACAGGGGCATTACGCACTACTGACGCAAACATGTCAATTTCCGTTTCTTACCCATGCCTTCTTTTACGGACCATAACAGCAAGAGAAACGGTTAAGGTAATGAAATACCGGGTGAATTGTTTACTCAATTCCTTCTTTGTAAAGATACAATTATTATTATCATTAGTTTGTTATTGACCTTGAAATTCCAAGTTCCCCTACTTTTTGTAAAAAGTATATTACGAGACACTGGTACATATATGTTGGGGAAGCAAGTAAAGACGGTAAGGGCAACAGAATATAAGTATCCTGTGTCTGAGTTAGAAATGATAACACTCTATAAGAACACACCGGAATTTAAAACCGTTAATGATACTGAAAGATCTGGTTCGCCAAAATGCGCAGCGAACGAAAAAAGTGTGTCTGCGACATAACTAAATGCTACTCAGAACATTCTACGCAGCAGGCTTGCGGAAAGAATGTGGTATACGGGTCAGAAACTTGACCATCTCGCGCCAGTTACATCAATTTGGAATCAGATTATACGTTTCCAGTAATTTCGCAGTAAACAGTCATTTCTGAGTAAAACCGCAGCGTTTCTCTGAGCAGGTAATCACAGACATATCACATGCAAGACTGGAACAAGGTCTTTTATCACGACAAATCTGTCGTTAGATTCTTCAGCAATCGCCGCAGAATGAAAGTGAGAAGATTTCCAAAAGAAGTACGCTTTTTTGTCTGCTGCCAACTGTACAACATTCACTCCGTGTTCAAGAATTGGGCGTGATATCACCAAAAGGGACATGGATTCAGAAAGAAGCTTCTAGGTACTCTGAACAGTGAGAGATGAAAAATATCATCACTAACATCCAGAACTCCTGTGCACTTTCAGTTTAGGAGTTTACGTTTCAGCAGGATAATGTTCCTGCTTCTAATCCACGGTCAACTCGTACATATTGGACTGAGCGGGGAGTTGGGGTACTTCCTTGGAGTGGAAATTCATCTGACAGGAACCCCAACATGCTTACGTGGAATGGTATAGGCAAATAAGTTACTAGGAATGGGCTCACCTTGTCCAGAGCGCTTTGGAAATCAACAAAAACATTAGTATCCTCTTAACAAACTGACCCTTCAACCACTGTATGAGAGTATGCCACGAAATGTGGCTGCAGTACTTCATACCAATGATAGCAATACTCAGTACTGATGTGACTAACTTAAGCCCTGTTTACACGCACCTCTTTGCCCCATGGGTACTTAAAGGATGTTTCTTTTTGGGGTTTTTTAAAATATAATACGTTTATTTACTCAAGTTTACTCAATTTACTTGGTAACCCGAGAATAATGGAGTCAATCCTATTTGTAAATTCCAGCACTCCTTTCCTGTCTGGAAGTCTGTCATTTCTTAATGTCGCTCAATGCGATAAGAAAAATAACTGAATTCCTGCGAAAGGATATATCTGTTCTTAAATCGAAAAATAGTTCTTTAGAATCGCTTTGATAAAATGATAAAACAAGGTGATACATGTTCTGATATGATTATTCTTATATAATGAATTGACGAGACGGATATTGCGCCGACATTAAAATATTTAAAGGCAATACATTGATCAAAGAATACAATTTGCATGGATGTTAGAAACGTTGACTTTGGTCAACTTTAATTGAAACGTTAACTTTAATGGATGATTGAAACGTTACATTTTATGGATGATTGACACGTTAACTTTTATGGATGATTGAAACGATAACTTTTATGGATGATTGAAACGATAACTTTTATGGATGATTGAAACGTTAACTTTTATGGATGATTAAAACGTTAACTTTAATGGATGATTGAAAAGTTAACTTTTATGGATGATTGAAACGTTAACTTTTATGGATGATTGAAACGTTAACTTTTAGGAATGATTGAAACGATAACTTTTATGGATGATTAAAACGTTAACTTTTAGGGATGATTGAAACGTTTACTTTTAGGGATGATTGAAACGTTTACTTTTAGGGATGATTGAAACGTTAACTTTGGTTAACTTTTATGGATGATTGGAACGTTAACTTTTATGGATGATTGGAACGTTAACTTTTATGGATGACTGGAACCTTTCGTGATATATTCTTATGTTGTAATCAAGCAAGAACGACGCCTAATATGTAAACCAGATACAAAGAGGCTAAGTTCCAATTGTCCAACTTTAGTAAATGCTGTTAAGATTACAGACGTTTAAACGAGTAGATTTAGCGACATTATTTAACTTTATTGAATATTTCCTCGCAAATTGCGTTAATTGTATAAGTGTTCTTATAAATGCAACATTGTTATGACACTTGTATTTCCTATTATTTCCTTTTATTAATAAATATACAAAGATCGATATTCAGTCGTAATGTATTAGGAAAATATTGAAATATTGAAAATATATATGTCTTGCACACCCACATTGTACGAGCTAATGTGAAAGTACAGACAACATTGTAGAAGCAACATGGTAGAAACTATTTAATTGAAGAGGGGAGTCAAAAGCTTTTCGTAAATACGGATTGTTCCGAAATTCGGAAGAAAAAAGCTGGTATCAGACTTATGTTTTCAAGTGAGTTTTTGCTCTTTTACAATGTTTTTTTCTTCATTCTTAACTGTCTTAGTTTTCGGTACCCTGCACTGGTAGCCCCGAAAATTAAATGGAATCTCCCTAAGTTTGTGTTTATGACAGAAAATGCATGTTTTCCATGATTTGTACATGCAATATTCTACGGCACAATTTTATTTTATAACGCTATTGTCGTACTTATAAAACAAATTACTGAACAGATACAACGGTCGCTCAGAACAATACTTCTCTTCGCTACCTGATAACTTCACCCATTCGAAACCTATAAGCATTTTTAATTTATTGGAAACAATTTTTAAAATCACCATTTTTTAATAAATAATCTTACGCTCCTGCAAGGCAGTGCTGTGCATGCAAAGAAGATTAGACTAAACAATGCATTTTTTTTCTATACTACGCTATTACGGAATTTCGTTTGACTATCTATCGCACTACAAAATATTAAAAGGAGATAAGGGTATAAGTATAAACAAAGAGGATGGAACGCTTTTTCTGTCACAAGTAGACCAATTTGCTTGGTCTGATTATTTCGAAGCAGACATGTTGATAAGCAGTTTTCATTTAAAAGCTTTTTCAAGAATTATAAAAGTCAGTTGTTTATACTGAATATCAGCCTAGTTGGATGTACTCTCGCGGAATAGGCTACACTCTTTGTAAAAGACTTCAGGCGCACCTACCTTAATTTACAAAGCACGGGTGTGTTCGTGAGGACGGAAATAGAAACCCTGTTTTCGCGCCTGCTCCTTTCTGCTTTGAGAACCCAACAGGGTTTTGTAGGGCGCTTGATAAGTGGGAGTAGATGCCTACAGCTTGGGTCACGTCGATTTCGGACTCTATTAATGCACAGATTTGTCATTAAGGCTAAAATCCCGCGGTCCAGATCAAATTCAAAGCAGAGCCACACAAAGTTAATCATCGGTTTGGTAGCAAGTTATTAGCTCGCCCTGTGTTTTAGCAACATGCCTTATTCTATGTGTCACGTTGTTTGTTCCCTACTGGGACATGAAAAGGCTAATTTTATTTCCGGTTAAACAACAAGATGTAATTATCCGCCCTTGGAATTTGATGTCATACGAAACCATCTCTGCTGGCTCCAGCCCTTGGGTTGCATTGTGATACTTGGGTGTAATCATAAGAGCTCGTCATATAACACCGTGATGAGGTATGCGTGGGGTATTGACTTATTTCGGATCTAAACAACAAGCGTTTAGGTGAATTTTTAATCCAAAAATGAAATGAAATTGAAGGTAGCCATTCTCACAGAAGATACGGTCACATGTGGCTATGAATGATATATTTCATTACCTTTGTTGAGACTTCTTTACACAAATCTTTGACCTGCCCTTGAAACTGGCTTTCTTAAATGTTAATACTGACGCATATACACGATGGAGCGTTATGTATATTCTCCATTTTTGACTGCAATTAAACTGCTTTGTGTCATATTGTCCATCATGTAGGTAAACCCACTCTGGTCTCTAAAACCTCAATTTTCTTACTGTACTCTCTGAGGAGAGACATCCGTGAGATACACGTGCACACGAATACAACAAATTAATACAATAGAACACGTTACCTTGCTTTTCTTCGAGGTCTCGGGGTTGCTCCTGAGTAACTAAATCCACCTCCCATTCAGAAAAGCGCCCGACCTGTTCATGAAGGATACAACCACACCCCAGAAGCGGGTACTGATTAACAGAAGAGACAACTTCCTGGTTAGTAGGAGTGTATTTTACACTGGGATCTCTTTGCAAATAGCGTTGCTTAGAGACATCAAAACTACAAGCTCGAATGTTGAACTTGCATCCTGTATTGAAAAAGGTACGATCTAAGTGTGTATCCTTCTTCACACAAGTAATTTAAAATGGATTATTATTGCTGAGATGTGAGTTATGTTATGTATAGTAGGAAGTAAGTCATCATATCATTTTAGTAACAATATTAATAATAGATCATTGATACATAACCTTATGCCCACGCATAGAGGTAACGGCCTCTCTTGTATGTTCTTCCGGGTCTTTTGTGAGGGGATTTCGGAATTCCATTCTGATGGTGATTTATCTGGCTTTATGAAAGAATTTAAATGGTTTCACTGTCATGACTATACTGACGTACAAACGAAACTATACTGAGACTTTTCGAGGCGACAGACGAAATGCAAAACATGTTGGCTGTTCAAATGGTATTTTAACATTCAGATGAACAGTGACAATGAGACATGTTTTGGAAAAGCGTTACAATAATCGTCTGTATGTTCTTCCGGGTCTTTTGTGAGGGGAGTTCGGAATTCCAATCTGATGGTGATTTATCTGGCTTTATGAAAGAATTTATATGGTTTCACTGTCATGACTATACTGACGCCAAAAAGAAACTATACTGAGACTTTTAGAGACGACGGACGAAATGCAAAAATGTTGACTGTTCAAATGATATTTTAACATTCAGATAAACAGTGACAATGAGACATGTTTTAGAAAAGAGTTACAATAATTGTCTACATCGTTTCTTTTGGACATCAGTATGTTTCTATATACACAAGTAATACTCCACATCGGGACTACAAACAAGCCGCGTAATTGCGTAAATACGCAATTTCTTTTAAAAGCAAAAAAAAACTATTTTTTACGCCACCATTATTACAGGGTAGCTCAGATGTCTGCCATTTGGGACAACTAAGTATAAGTGGTCAAATCCAGTTTAGCCCAAATAGAGACAAAGGTAGTTAGCCGCTGGTTAGTGAATCGTGAAATGTTTTGTTTTGGGACGTCTTCATTTTGGGAGGACGCCGTTTTACGCAGCAAGTTAAAAATGCGTTGCGTAGATCTACTCCTCGGTAATTAGTTAAATCTCTATAGTGGGGAGCTAGCACGTGCCTTTAGCTCGAGGGCGAAACCATTTTCAAAACCAATTAATACTGGTATCCTGTCGCAAAAGGCTCAGATTTCGGGCAAGAAAGCCCCAAACTTCAGGCAACCGCCGGAGTGAAAACGTCTCTTTTTTTTCTTTTGCTTTTCTGTTTCACCACAGGTATCATTTTGGGGTTTCGGGCAAGAAGGTCACTGCCCTCACCCCAACCCCCCTCCACCACCACCAACTCTGCCCAAACGCCTTTGCACATAGATGTTGTTGAACACTAACAGACCTGACATGTTCGATGCATATTCCTATTGTTTGCTGTAGCAAATAACCACACATGGCACGCCTTGGTAAAGTTCGCTATATCGATGAAGCTGTGCCTCGCGCAATCGTGAGAGACTATTTAAAAACAACCATTTCCTTTATAAACCCACAAACAGGATTACCAAATAAATTTATTTTCTGAATCAATACAATACTGACAATGTTGGAATGTACAAGATGATTGCTTGCGTATTTGTGTGTATGCAACACACGATGACTAAACATACTTATGAACGCTCGTAAGGTGGATAAACACAGTTCCCGAGGTGAGTATATAATTCACCCGTAAGGTGGATTAACACAGTTCCCGAGGTGCGTATATATAACACTCGTAAGGTGGATAAACACAGTTCCCGAGGTGCGTATATATAACA
>JAUELE010236161.1:0-11699 GCA_031471655.1 Diodora aspera
ATTAGATGAACAAAATGTGCGGGACGGACGGACGGACATGAGTGCTATATACCCCCGACTACGATGTAGCGGGGATATTATAATAATTATTATTATTAATAATCCCGTTAGACACAGGGCATAATACATGATCAAAAAGACCGTTAATATACTGATGGCTATTAGGGCAATAATGGATACTCCCCAATTATCTAGATGAAAGCAGGAAAACGTCCCCCAGCTGGTACCCAATTACAGCATAGTGAATTAGGACCCTTGCTTCTTTAAAGTGGATCTCATAACACTTTGCACTGCGACTTGGACGTCAATTTTTAAAACTGCAAGTGTGAGTTTCTGCAAACCTACATTTCCAGTGTCAGTGTTAGATTGTGTTATGAGCAATACTAATCTAAAACACCACAGTCTCAATAACTGAAATGTGCTAGAACCATTACCGGATTTAGGCACAATCTAAACAAGCTGCAGTTTATGGTCTCCTTATCGGCATTGGCTAAACAAGTAAAAGGCATATATGTTTTCAAGTTTTGTCAGATCTTCCTGGGTAAATCTTCAACGAGGGCTCTCCAAGTCTTTAAAATAATTACATTGCTCCAGTATCGCTATCTCTAGTATGCTTCGTCGCTTCCACTGGTTACGCATGCCATTATAAAAAAAGCTTGCAATTGGAATATTTTAGTTTAAATGACTGACATAGGTCGCCCTACAAATATATAAATAAGTTTCTTGCAAACGTGGTTAATGTTGAAGAAGTGATACGTAACAGCCAACACCAGCTGAGGTAATACACTTCATGCCAATCTTAACCATGGAAACTGCCAGGTCTCTCTCTTTGTCATTCTTCCTGATGATGTTACTCAGCATATACTGTAAGTAAACCTTTGCTTGCTCAACTTTCATTTTCAGTAAATACTAGGATATATTGAAAGGGTAATATTCACAACGATTGCATCAGTTACAATCTATAGTCGATACAAACGCGGAATATGCAGCTGATTGGGGGTGGATCTGATAGGCCGACATCACATTGGTTTAATCCCAATCCTAACCCTAACCTCGACCACAACCCTATCTAAACTGAACCCAACGCCTGCAGTACACTGCATTGTTGGACAAATTGGAAGAACCCGCTGACTGTTCGTGGTATTAATATAACAGTTTAGGTTGTTGTGTTTGTCGTCGCATTATAAATAACACACACTAGTAGTAGTCGAATCGTGGTTCATGATCCACAGGCCACGTTAACCCGGGGAGCTTTATTGGAGTGGCTTGGTATCACTGAGGACGAATAGGGTCCAGGTAACCCAATGCTTGTCGTGCGAGTCGATTAAAATGGGGATCTTTACTCTTACCTTTCCTTCATGGACAGTGTCTTTCTATTTCTGTCGGTGTGCACCTTGCAAATCACGTTGCGGTATGACTAAAACATTCGCCCTGCAACGTTTCAACATCATCGCAAGATCTCAGCTCTTATACCGTTATATATGACTAGTGTAAGTATGTTGCCAGATCATCACTACTAATATAAAGAAATACATGTGTTCATGATCACATGTCTCTCCAATGTCTGACATTAATTTGATGCGGTTCGTAAGTTTAGCAAGTGACATCATGGTCGCTCGTAAAGCACTGTCAACTGAAGTTACACCTCTTCATGTCCAACTAGCAACGGAAGTTGTATTCTCCTCAATCATCATCAGCATTGATTTCCTGGTGCATCCGTGTCGGATCTTCCTGCTCAAGATGTCAGTATGCTTACTCCAGTTAAGATATCTTCATCGTAAGTAATGGTATGATTTGTTACAAATCTCTACTGGTCTAGTTAACTAGTGGTTAATGGTAAATCCAGATCATGTTGATAAGGTATGATGTAACACTGTACGCGGAAAAAATCAACCAAATAAGATTGATTATGACAGCCATACGGCGTTTCGTTTTATAGACGTTTTCAGGACTTTAACGATTTGAGACGCCCTAACAACCACAGATCTCTGTGAAAGTTATATTTTATTTCACGTTACACTGAATCAGAAATCTTTGTGAAGGTTTTGTTTTTAATCTCACTTTATATTCAACTACACATTCTTGTGAAGGTTTGTTTTATCTCATTAAGAACAGTGAACTACAAATGTGTGTGAAGGGTTATGTTTGTGAAGGGTTTTTCCTTCACCTTACACGGAATCCCGCATTTTTTATGAAGGTTTATTTATCCCTTACATGCACGGAATAAGAACAGGGAAAAGAACATAATGTGCACAGTAAAACATTGTTGAAATATACTACTCAAAAGAAGTTTAGGGTAACATATGACACCATTATTTTATTACCAGGAAGCAGTGCAACCGAAGTCCATGTGATAACATGTTGGTACATACATTGTATGTCACATGCCAATGTGCGCGTGTCTAAAGTAACAATCATAAACAATATGTGCAAACACTGCATGGGCCAATATTTAACAAATTCAATAAACGTCAGCATTGCACTTTCACCTGACCGGTAATTGGTGAATTTCTAGTAATAACAATATTGCATAAAAAGCCCTCGCTAAAATATGCTTATAAATATGGCTAGTTCTGTCAAATCTTCAAATCAAAACCGATTTTATCAGTTTGTGTTTATATGAGGTTTGATCATTAAATTATTTTGAGTATTGTATACTAAATTGTTTTTTTTGAGCCGTTTAACCTTGAACTATTTGTGCAGAATTTGGCCTTTCTATCTCACTGAGAACAACAGAAAAGGGCATGCGAACTATTGAGAAGGCCCAATTCCATTATTGCTCGAAACGCGAAAACGTCTCGGGAAGTGCTACCTAATATGCCTATACATATGTAATGACACCTGGGTTACATGTGACAGACAGAAAAAATACGTTATAAATGTAATTGATTCAAAGTGTCAAGGGAGAAAGCATAGCGTGTTGAGACCACACTTTGGACATGTATGAGTTTAAAGTTTCAACAGTCAAGCCATCTAAAGCAGTCTTTTCTTACTTCTGTAAGAGTTTACATGTATATGTTAATATCTCAAATATCGGTCTAAGCACGGTCCTCCTTTGGCTAGTCATAGTTCCTGACAAGAACAGTGCTTTTCCACGAACATTCACACACACACACACACACACACACACATCGCGTACATTGGCTGGTGTAGATCTATATCTTCAGGGTGTGAATTTTCTAAAATTAAGTTTTCAACTATCATGGCAACGAAGTGGTGAAATTTTAGGACACTTTTGTTATCAATGTCTGCTTATGTTTTCGGATCAGAACTATGAAACAGAGCTACAGCTAGAATGGTTGAGGAGGAGGCCCGGGCCTGTCAATAAGTTCAATAACGATACCAGTGCGTTCTGTACTTAATGTACAGTATCCAGTTAGAGGACTTGTTTCGGCATCTAGAAATCTGCACAGAGAACAACTAGCTTGGTGGTTTTAAATATCTTGTTTTCTTTCGATTTAGATTTACACGTCAGTTTCAAACAGAAGGAACTACATACTCCATTTAATCACTTGTTGTCACAGACAGTACATTTTGCTACTAGCTTCATGCATTCATATACATATAATTACCTGCATTTCAAACAATAACTTTCCCCCAAAAGGAAACATCTATCAAATTGTCCCCTTCTGTATAAACTACTGCGTGTACATGTACGTGCTTACAACGGTTTTGGAAGGACCCAAGATACACATGGTACTTTACTGCATAAAACGTAGATATGCAGATATCTGTAGACTCATCTGTTACTTGGCTCTTTCCTGCACTCAGGATTCAAAGAATGATATGAGTCAAGTGCTGATGACATCATCATGTTAATTAATTAAACATACTGTTAATAATTCAACACTAAAACTAAAGAATACTTCGACTAATGAAGACTGCTTCAGTTGATGGCACAAGACTGACACCATTTTTAACCGAACAAATTGCAGTGACATCTCTCAGCGTTTAAAATCGTTTTTGCTTCTCAAAAGAAAGGAAAATGCACTCAGCTAACTTTTGCACTACACTTCGGGCTATTAGGGTCAGTCTTCAATCAAATAAAAAAAAGTGATTTGTTAAATGCCTAATGAAGAGTGCCTCTAGCATGAAACACATTGCATCTGCTACAAAACGGCTAGGAAATGAATTCCTCATGGTGAATTTCACCACCTGGTGAGCGGAGGCTATCAACTGTTTTCTCTCCAGAGATGCCCGAGATTCACGCAGTGACCTACTGTCCTGCAGATATAATCTGAACTTGAAAAGTCGAAATAGGCTGTCCTCAGACGAGTTCATTTAATTTTGAGAAGTTAGGAAGGGCATGTATGTGCAATTCATGATACCCGCGACTTATAAGCACGTTGCTGAAGGAGGCGATACATTCAAGAGAATTAAAAAAAACAATGCAGCAAGAAGAGGACAAAGTCATAGATAACCAGCCATCCCTCCATCATGCATTTGTAGGACAGACCATTTGACTTAAATGGGGAGGGGTGGGCTGGAAGATGTTTCTCATGCAAACTTTATTTATACATGTACATGTATCTTATGGCCCAAGATATTATTTTCTGACATACTTGCCTACAAACTACATGTAAATAATATATAAGTATTTCATATGTAGATTGCACCATGACATTTAATGCTCCATTTGAAACCTCACGCTCTCTCGCTTTCGGTTTCTAATGACATTAACTTGCATGGTCCAATCTACGATACACCACTAGGAAAACGGAAAAAATCAGTATGTTTTTCTCCTAAGTATGCAGTATCAACGTATATGTTATTTGATACTCCACTCTAATATCCCACACCACAAGACAGATTAACCTGCCGTCAGATTTATCTTTATGGGAGTGTAGCTACAGGGTTCCAACGGCAGTAAGTTCAGAGGCTCATTAAAAGTATGAGGGCCATTCCGTCAAGGTGCGATCAGATAGATAGAGACTGCTATCTTTCTTTAAGATGTTTCACAGCGTGTGCATGGTTATTTCGCTGGCATCCGATGATGGGTGACGCATACACGTATGGCATTTCATCGTTAGCTTTTATCACAGTCTTAAGTACGCCCGCCCTCCAAACACCCATTTGATAAATGCCCATGGCTTGTCATCGACGAACTTCAGCTCTCTTTCTCTCTTTCTCTCAACTGATAAACAAAATTTAATGCGCTAGTACTGCAGCCTTCCGAAATAATCCCAAAACGTTTCTTTTGACATTGACCTTCAAACAAGGCACTGTTCTCTTAGTTTCAGTGCACATGTCGCTGTGCTGAATGTATCCAACAGTGACCAAAGATGATGAGTTATGTATCTACTCGTCACCCGTAGTTGTGAGAAACTCTACGGATAGTGTTTCAAATAGATATGGCCGAACATCATTAGAGCTGTGTTCTGTGTACATATTGACTGGTTGTGTAAAAGGTGACCTTGAAGGCAATTTTACTGATGTTTATAAAGGTGGATGCAGTGTCATTGACTACTTCCTTTCGTCGTTTGATTTTTTCAGTTTTGTAGTCAGATTCAGTATTGCCATTTGTATCAGATTTGTATCGCCATTTCAAAAAATGTATTCGCTGAAAATCAAACGTATAACGCTCAAAATCTAGTGAATAACTGATCCAGTCATTAACCAAGACTTTACGCATGTTGATGAGAAGGTTGTTCATGTTCATGGTTGTTCATGCTCCTTACATATGAGGAACTACCCATGGCTAAAAATGCTTTGAAGTGCGACAAATCCGCTTGACCGGACGATGCTCTTGTTGAAATGTTAAAATCGGCGCAAAATTTGATTTTACCTTTTTTAAATGAGGGTTTTAACTTTAATTTTAACTCTGGCTTATTTCCTGAGTCTTGGGATTAAACAATTATACCACTACACAAGCAAGGTAATACTGAAGATCCAGATAGTTATAGAGGTATTTCGTCAATGAGTATTTTAGGAAAGACTTGTACTTCAGTTCTGCAAAGGAGAATATCACTTCGGTATAACATGAGAAATAAGATCTCTGAGACACAATCAGGTTTTAGAAAGGGCTACTGTACCACTCAACATATATTTTCTCTCTATGCTGTTGTTGAAAAGTATATTATTCAGCGGAAGAAAACAATATATGTTTATTTCATCGACTTAAAGAAAGCTTTCCACTCTGTAAACCATAACAAACGTCTTTGAATGTGCACATTCCAATGGTGAACTTAGTGGTTATTTTGAGTGTTCGGTTGTTTGTTAAGCTCGATATTGTTCAACGTCTTTCTTAATAAATTGTCAACTCTTATCGAAAGGAATTGTAAACATGCAGTACAGTTATGTCCTGATGTCTTGGAAATGTGTTCACTGTTAAGTTATTTGCTGATGATGTTATTTGCATGTCTGATAGTATTGTTAGTTTACCAAACCAGTTAAATATTTTACAAACTTTAGCAAATGATTCGCACCTGTTAATTAATTTAAAGAAAACTAAGACCATTGTTTTCAGAAAAGAGGGTCATATTTCAGTTAACGAAAACTAGTACCTTGGTTGTGAAAAGGTTGAGGTGGTTTCAGAATAGAAGTATAGGAGGCCATCCTATTCTCGCGACTGGGAGTTGTCAAGGAAGAAGTTGGCAACGGCCTTTTCTCAGATTATGTTTTGGTGTGTTTATTGGGAGATGTAACGCAGGCCGCTGGTCTTATCACCTGAATGTTGTCCTATCTGGAATGTGTCCTTCACCTTCCATGTTCGAGGACATCTTCGAGACTTCTCTCTTTGACCGATTGGCACCAACATGATGTCACTTAAATCGATCATGGCGTTGTACGTAGAAGTGAATGTTATCATAAATCAAAAAGTTCTATAATTTGTGTCAATGAAGACAGACAAGGCGTGTACCAGAAGTGCAGTGCCATAAGAATTCATTGTACATCATTGTTCTATCATCTCCCGTAGGGTAGCCGTTAAATATACACTCACCTAACGGACAGAAAGATTTACATATATACCGACACACATTACTGAATTACAATGTAGTAGCACTATGTAAAGGGCCTAATTTAAACCACATCACACCAAGTGTTTTTCATGAATAGTTGATTGAAGGTAACTGGCAGATCAGACAGTCTTCCGACGGTGGAAAGTAATGCATCCCTTCCTTTGAATAAATTGACTTAAAGCAACAAGTTATGTGTGCTGAAGCAACATACAACAATCTCTCGTATGTATGATCTCTTATGTATGACGCTGCTATGCAATTTGGTGTACAAGAGTGGTGCAAGTAATATATACTCTGCATCTTTAATGAACACATTGAACATTATGATAACACTCTTAGTTCTATAATTTCTGGGAAACTCTTCTTTTCATGTGCTATATTCCATTTGACCGTTCATTAAAGACGCCGAGTAGCATACTTAAACATGCACTAAACAGTGAAAGAAAAGGAAATATGTCAGGAAACAAATATGTTGGTCATACTAATGAACTGCAATGAGATCCTTACTCGGATTTAATTGTCAAGATTAGTAAAAGTGAATGCTTGGACCATAATGGAATGCCAGTAACGTGTATGGTATCCCCGGGTATTAACACTATGCAGACAAGGGAAACCCATGCCCTTTATCAGCAGACGAGTATGTTGTTGTGGAAAGCGCTGCCACTCCTCTCCCATGGCCGCCTTAAGCTTGTTCAGCACATGTGGTTGTACAATTTGTGCCGAAACAGCACGCCCTAACATGTCCCACACATGTTCAACTGGATTGATGTCTGGTGAGCGGGCAGGCCATTCCGTTCTGTCAATTGTGTCCTGCTCCAGGTAATCTGAGACTGCGCTGGCACGGTGTGGATGAGCATTATCATCCATTAGAACCAACTGTTAGCCAGTGGTACCTGCAATGGAATCAATGATCTCATCCCTGTACCGAACTGACAGGGGTGTGTTTTCGTCCATGGATATGCCGTCCCAGACCATAACTGACCCCAAACCATATGTCGTGTACGGCGACATGTTGCCTGTGGACTCCTCCTTCAACACGTCTCCATGTCTTTGCTCTTCGGTCTGCGTGATCCAAGCAGAAACGATACTCATCAGAGAAGAGCACTGGCCTCCAGTTATTCAGGGTCCATGCCACATGTTGGCTTGCCCACTGCAAACGCTCTTGACCATGACATCAGGTTAAAGGCACATGCAGAACTGGTCTATGAAAGCTCAATCCAGCCTCAAAACGTCAACGTATTGTTTGAAGACGCCAACGTACTGTTTTGGTAGGAACACGTACACAGAGAAGCGTTCTGCAATTCAATTCGGATTGGATGACATCTTGTCTGAAGGACCACTACGCTGAGTGAAACATTCAAAATTCTTGCAACCTGTTCTTGCGTAGCACCTTTAGCTAGCATTCCTACCACCTGGCCATGTTGTCATTACTGAAACGCCTTTTTTTGGGGTGGCTGTTGTATACATAACGTTTCTCATTTAACCATAAAGAAACCGAAACTTTTAACATTGCAGACTGTCAACTGTGGTTGCCTTCAACGCCAACTGACACTTCTTTCAATGTGCACGTTGTTATTTCTGATGAAGATGACAACCATGGGCATTTCATTAAACATAAACTGATTGTGTAGATCAATTTGATTGGCATAAATATAATCATTATTTGCCAGTTGGTAATGGTATCCGGTATCCCTATCAAATCTTGAGTAGTTTAGTTCAGCACATTCCACAAAACACATTTCTGTTATCATTTTCCCCTTGACTGGACATGTTTCATCTTGGACGACAGACTGCAGAATTTAATATTGTTCAATATTCTGACGGAGTTTAGACACAATAATATTGAGGAACCTTCAGTAAATATCTACCGAGATTAGATATTGTCAATAATATTGCGCAAGTCAAAACATGCTTCAATATAACCCACTAACAATTTTGATGATTGTCAATAGTATTGTCAATAAAATTGATCGTGTATGGGGCGCTTAACAGGCAACTTGGGTTTTATACTTCCCGGGGAATTGAGGTATCCTCTTGATTGTACATTGTTGGAATGACCAGGGTAATGATGTGTTCAACAAGAGTGACGGTAGTCTGTGTTGATGTTCTATGAATGAAGCTGTGAAGAAATATTTATCTTTAAAATCTTTTTCGGCACTTAACATTTACACATAAATGAGACATACAAAGCCTACTGCGAAAAAAACGTTAATTAGTTCCATAGGGCGATAGTAAGAGCAGGATGATGGACACACCGTGACACTGGAAGTAGTCGTTAAGTTTAGAATACCTTATATTGTAATTTGGGTAACCAGTCATCCTGCAATAGAGGTTGAACCGATTTCTCGTTAAACCTGCATTCATATGCAGCTCAAGGGTGCCCCTATTAGTTTTTGTAAAAGTTTAGAGGCTCTTGGGGTATCATACCCTCAACCGGGAGTGTTACTTTAGCGCAGATTCAAACATTAAAATCGCCGGAGTTGGCGCAGCAAGAATTGGGAAAAGTCACCTTATTTGCGCAGTTTCAGTCAAGCGTCAGAAAGCTTAAATAAACAGCATTTTAATGAACATTAGCGCTACCGTTAGCCAGATTATACTTGTTGCCCCATGTTCACCACGTGGAGGTGGAAGGATTGAACAGAAATATTAAAAATGACAGATATTACAGTTTGTTAAAATATTTGTTTATTTGTCATATAGTTTATCAACATTAGTTCTTGGTTGAAACCGGGTTCCCATGGATACAAGATAATCGAATCATGAGACTTCTTTTTTGTTTCAGCTGCCATCTTTTAAAACACTTCGTATACTCAGTTGAAACATATTAAAACTTCTATTTTCTTCCAGTGTTCCTGGTGCAGTTTTATTTTTCACGCAGACAATTACTGACTGAGTGAATAGCTTGTTGACGTGCCAAAAAATACACAGCTTTACTGTCAAACCGAGTTGGAGAGTTTGAAAACATATTCGCTACATACATCTTGTGATAATGTCCGTCTCACCTCTACACGTTGTACCAGAAATATACTGGAAATGTGTCGTCATGAAAGTGTTATCTTCACGGAGAGCGGAACCAGTCAGCCAATTATCTCAATGCTGCAATAATTGCGGTGATTTAAGGGCTTCCAGATCTGTGTAATTGGTGATCTTGTGTCGCGGGTACATGTAAAAGATAAAACGCGTAATTCGTCTAACGATGTTCACATATACTGACGTCCAAAAGAAAGTGTACCAAATGATTTCAATTATTTTCCCTTACGTCTTTATGCCATACTGTAGTTGATAACAAGGATGCTTGGATTTCGGTGAGTGTAATTTGATTGACATAATCTCATTAATAAACCTTCCAAATCTTCTGTATATCCAATGCATTTGTGAATTTATTCAGTAGTCTCTCAACATCTTGGTATACTTTCTTTTAGACGTCAGTATATATAATTATTAAAATAATTATTCTTAACCTGAGGCGAGGCTCATCAAGACGCTTCTGCATCATCCAAATGATTTTCCTTCCAGATCCGTATCCAGGTGCCCCCCCCCCCTCCTCCATCAGCTTGCCATTTAAACTTTGTTTGCCATGTTAGCACCAAATCATTCCCAAAATATAATGAAATGGTATGAGATTGCACCATTTGGCATGTTCATTTTTCAAAATGTTCTGGGGGAGGATACCGCATCCCCAAGAAAATATCTTTCATGAACTACACGTATGAGCGACCATAACATTTTACAGGGATGGAGTGTGGGGAGAGGGAATGTTGAAAGATTTAAAAACTAAATAGATTGCCGACAGTAGTAGTGTTGTAGAAAATAAAAAGACTGCATGAGTGAAAAGAAAAACAAATACATAGATTGCAAAGATGTATACATTTCTTATTTTATAATTAAAATATTATAATGTATTACGCAAAACAGTCCAATTGACCTTAATATCGCCCTTCTAACTACATGTTATACTCCTATAATTACATAAAATATCAAACGTATCCCGAATAACAAAATATATTATTTTTAAAATTGTAGTTTGTCGGTAGTTATTTAAGAAAATATAGATTTTCTCATAACTTAAGATGAAAATACCGTATTTTGTCAAGGGAAAAAATCTGTCAGCCCCCTCCACATAGAAATCAAAACGTTATTCGCTTGTGTCAAGTGCTGATGTAATTGTAACTTTGCAAAGAGACCCATCGGATTACCATCCTCATCCCTGTCGCAAAGCGGCTAACGGATATGGCCCCAGCAACTTTCCTCACAGTCTAAGTTGGCGAATTATGAAGCCTCATTGTTTGGTATATGGAAGTACAAACTATGATTGGCAATTTACATATTTTCGCAAACAAACACATATGATTGCCTTTCGATAAACGCATGTCATCAATAAAAGGCCCAGGGGCGCGGCAAGACACAGTAGTTAGCACGTGGGCCCATCAGTCTGCCAGCCTTGGCGGTTGTCGTTCGAGTCCCTCCCGCGCACCTCTCTTTCCGTCCGGAGAGTCAGAAGCTTCGACGCCGACGTCATGTTGGTGAGACCGTGGTGATGTGGCTGAAAGATTGCCGAAAACCAAGTAAAACTCAAAATCACTCACTCACACAATAAAGGTTTGCCAACAATCCTCCTAAAAACAATTAGACGACCCGCGTTTATTCAAGGATTTACTGTAGTTGGAGCAGTAACCGAAGTTCAGTCCAGCTGTATGTTGTTCGACACTGCGGCGAACCCTCTGATGTAAAGAATCAAAC
>JAUELE010236172.1:0-11699 GCA_031471655.1 Diodora aspera
CCAACATCTGCAAGCAGGACCCAGAGTACCAAAAATCTTACATACCAACATCTGCAAGCAGGACCCAGAGTACCAAACATCTTACATACCAACATCTGCAAGCAGGACCCAGAGTACCAAACATCTTACATACCAACATATACAAGCAGGACCTAGAGTACCAAACATCTTACATACCAACATCTGCAAGCAGGACCCAGAGTACCAAAAATCTTACATACCAACATCTGCAAGCAGGACCCAGAGTACCAAAAATCTTACATACCAACATCTGCAAGCAGGACTTTCGCGTACTGAACAACGAAAAGTAACATAATAAGCAGCTGAGAACAGAATACTATAGTTACGAGAACAATACGTTATATACCAGAAGCACTGATGTCCAGCTTTGACCATGGTACAAGACTAGCAACTAGCATTGTCTGGCTGAACGTTGTTACTGGCATTGTTACCAGCATTAACCCCAGTCTTCGGACGAGCTTTGGACTTATCAAATTTATCTGTCATAATCCAATAAATAATGTTTGCGTGTTCCCCTAAGAACTGGTTTCCTTGTTGCAAGGTCTGCGGCGCGAGTCGCACAAGGTTCGAGTTATTCGTCTGATTTTAAAGAAGCCAAGTCCAGAATCAACATTGTCTGATTCAATCATTTCCTCTGTAGACATTCTTATGCCCCTAGAGATAAAAGGGTAAGACGAAAATCTGACCTGACTGGGATTCTGGGATATGAGACCACGTGACGTCTTCCTTCACACGCGTACACGGATAGGAATTTTATCTCTGCTATATCTAACGTTTCATAGTATGAACTGAATTCTTTGCACATTTGCAGGGATCACAATAACTCATTCTCAAAATGGCAACCGTATGCTATAATTGGAGTGACAAGAACGCTTACGATAATTGAATTCTCTGAGAACTGTAAGTCTTGTAGGACAAAGTTTGTCATCTGACGTGTGTCTTGAGTAAGATAGTATGCTATGCTGAAACATTCTGCATCTTGGGGGTAAATCCTTTTCACCTAATTACGCTTCACTTGTCCTTCTGAGTAGCAGGGCCAGATCCAGTATTTGTGGTGGGGGGGGGGGGGCAATTAACGCTATCATTTTCTATGAGGGTCCGGGGGCATGCTTTCCTGATAAACACCGACACATCCACTGGTGAAATGTTGTAATCGCAGTCTTTGTGTTGCTTTCTCGGGTTTATTTGATGTTCACGTAGCCGAAAAAGGCATGTTGAAAGGGGCACGTGCCCCCTTACTCCCTCCCCCGGGCCAGGGGGAGAGTATCGCTGAACAGCACTTCTCTCAAAAAGCTAAATTTCTAACAAAGTATTACACTGTTACTTCACTCGTCATCCATCACAAATAGGAACTTTTATACCGAATAATCAATATCGTCTTTAACATTTTCACTTCAAACGTTCCACCTTATTGTACTGACAATAGCCATCTTGTACAGTTTGATCAGTTAGGTACATTTTCTTGTGTTAACTGTTCAAGCGTTTGAGGCTTGACATCCCTGAGGATTCAAACAATATTCTTATGGTTGCGTGAGTCTTGTCCATGTTTCATGTGCACTTGAAGAAGAAAAAGAAGCTTCAAATTGAAAACTGACACAAAATGCCCCAATCATTAAAGTGCATTAAATAAAATCTATTTACGAAAATGCGTTGCTACAAAAAGCACGAGTGAGTTTACCTTCAGGTAAAAGAGTTTACTTTTCTGGGAAGCATTGACAGGGATATGGATTTGCCGAAAGTTTACACATCTCACGTTTTTGTAACAATCATTCTTTTTGTTTGTTCTTGCCATCGAATCATGTAAAAAAAACGTCCAACTTAAAAATAAGATTGGAAGTAAACACGCTTGAATAAAAATGAAGCTTCTCGACGAGATGTTCCATGATACCAAAAGCCTAGTTCGTTAGTTGAGACATATGTTTCAAGAAAGGACGATCATGGAAATACATGCACTTGACGACGTTGTAACATAATGTTCCACTTGCCCTAATGTCATAATGATAATGAGTTGATAATATGGATAATGAGTTAATAACGAGGATGGAGACAGCTAGAGACCTGTGCAGTTTTGTGACATGCCTTTGACTTTCATAACGAAACATAGAAGAAATCATTATCCAGTAATGTTCGTAGCATTCTGGTATCGAGCCATTTGAACATGCTTTCCCTTCAAACTCAGCTACAAAGCCGAGAAATTCACCAGCACATGTCTTGTTGAATCTTAAACCAGTACCTGAAACACCTATACGTTTTGCTGTCATTTGAGGAACTATAATACATAAACTTTAAACAATTCAGAAATTGTCATCAAGTGACGCACAAGAGGTTTTCTTGGCATTCTTTCATGAAGGTTTTTCTTTTATTCTCTTCCGGCTTTGTAAATGGTCTCGCGATTTCTCTTACAACTAATGCTAATCGTTGTTTCTCAACAGATGCCCTATTTCGTGGCCAATTCCCCGCCTGCCACTACGTTATCTCAGACTGGAAAATACTGCGCAAAACCTCAAGAAAAGCCAGCCATTCTTCCTGAAACATTTTTCCCAAGATAATTAGAAATACGGTTTGGAGATTATTTCTATTCCAGACAGATAACGTAGTGACAGTGGGATTGAGGCTGAAGCAGTTGCCATACGAAACGAATTAGCAACATAATCCTGTTATAAAATACCTCAATATAACTGAGCTTTGAGGTCTTCCGGAATGCATGCGGGGTATTTGGGAAAATGAGCTGATTTCACTGCTCATCCAACTCGGAAAGGAAGTTTTAACGTTTCAACAACTAACAAACTTGTCACATAGGGAATAGGTTACTTGTTACATATTTTTAATATTATATCTTTATTGTTTGTTACATTCCTAAATGAGTAAGTGATGCATGACCAGTACTCTACTGTGAAGGCACATCCGCAGTCTGTGAGCCAGACACATTCTATCAGCTGGTTGGTGTCTGTCTCAAGGACTTGGTACGCCAATATGTTTTAAGCAGCCATTGCTTATTCCGGTATCTATGATTGGACACTCTCTTCAGACGGCACCTTATATACTTAGGTTAGACAGCAACATGTACACTATTACACTCCTGCTGTAGACTCATTTCATTGTTAAATGATGCATCTACGTCGTCCACTCTATGACATCAGTGATGCTTACATCCCTGATGTACAAAGCAAAGTGGTCACAGTCTGGCATTACACATCTGATCAAGTGAAGTTTTGACTATCTTGGACAATGTTTCGCTGTAGGATATCTTTATCTGCCAGTCCGTGATGCAGGTTACAACATACCCTGTCTTCATATTTGTTGAGTAGACGAGCTTCGGTCTGATGCGACAAGACGTTGTCATTTCTCTTCTAGACCATTGTGGTGCCGTGTCCTCAACACAACTTCACCAAACAATTGTTTCTTCTTGGCCATTCACAGGAGATGACATTTTATAGCTTATTCATATAGTCTGTCTGTCATCATTCGAATTATACTCGGCGCTATGACGTACACCTAAAGTCTGGAGAACATTATTTGATATTTGCATTGTACAAACTATTTATATCTCTAAAAACAACACTCAGGGTGCAACCTTGCTCTTCAAATACACCAGCGGGGTAAAAACAAAATTTCGGACGATATTATGATTTTCAATAAGTGACAAGGTTGATATCTTTCAGTAGTGTATCCAAGATACAGTGGCTTGCTCTATGGATGTTTTGCAATATTTAAACTTGTGGCTGTCTCACAATGTAGATGAAAAGTTGCGTATCAAATTTAGTACAAATCATACGCTCGTCTACGGTTTATGATGTTGTTAAAGTAACAATGCAGAGCAATTATCCCAAAACGCAATTCATTTTTTAAAAACCAAGCAAAATATAATGTATTCAGCTGCTTAAAGATGACATTGTGTTTCGTACTGCATTGGCAATATGTTAAATCAAGGATGTATTGTCAATTGTGTTGACTGTGTTAGTACATGAAAAACACCTATTTCTATGCACTTCTGATTTGTATGCATAAGTTTCGGTTATGCAATTGAAACTATGAATACGCAATTATTGGGAGAAATAATAAGGCGTAATAACCACTTTCCACAACGCTCATATGCAGCCCTGAATAATATTTATTCCCCTCCTAACTTCTCTGGAAACTGGTGCACTTAAAGAATAAAATATTCTATTTCTGCTAGTCTACACATGCATACATATATAGCCCCATACCGATACCAGATGGTCATCAACTGCCGGAACATAGTTCCCATTAAAAATTCAGTCAAAGTTACCAGCATACTTGTTTGCTCGTCTCAAAAAAAACTTCTGAAAGGAGAATCGATTTTAGAACAAACCGTGGCTCAATGTATTGGCGATTAGGTATTCCGGTCGATCCCAATGTTTGCTCACATGTCCCCGTGATGTCGCACAGCTACTATATTTGGAGAGGAGCCGATTCTGTGTTTTCTTAACACCGGAGCTAGAGAGTGCTGGTCGGAAAGTAGCTACAGTCTAAAAATGTTCATTCTGTAACGACGGCCAGTTTTGAAATGTCAAGTTCAATATATTAAATCAATTTCATTAATTGCAATATCGATTAGATCCAGACAGTGAAGACTTTAAGTGGATGGTGCACACCGTTGTGCAGTATTTTGGCAATAAGACCATGACTCAAAAATGGTTTGTTTGCCTTTCCCCAGCGGACGTATGAAAAAAAACATCAACGACTTAAAAATATTTTTTCACTCGTTTCCCAAAAAAATATTTTTTAATGTAAAAAACAAATCTCATAGTTGCAGGGTTAAACAGAACCTACCTTCCAACCTACCCAGTGTTGTGTAGTGCTGGAAGGAAATTTTCACACAAAAATACTTTTATGGTTGGCCTTAATCAACGAGAGAGTATGAGGGAATAGATAGGTCCCCTGGAACACAATCTAATGAAGTCAAAGCTTGCAACAGATATAGTTTTAGGCCTATTTTCAAAACACCTAAAGATTGGGTTCTTTTCAGAATGGCAATGGAAGCTACACGGAGTTATTGTATTCATTCATAAAATGTCGCTTTTTTCCGCGTTTATCCCACTTTCTCTCTTTCCTTGTCTGTTTAACTCTCTATTATATCATTTGTTTTATAACTGAATTACAACCTGTAGAATGCAGCCGCGTTTTCAGATAATAGCTGTGATACAGTCTTCTCATTTTATTTTTTCCAAATTAACAGTTTATTGACCACGAAACCATGGAAACGAACCATTTCTGAGAAGAACCTGACGAGATTGAATGAATGCCGGCTTCCCTTTGGCATTATTTTACACGCTAAATATAGCCTAGAAAATTGTCCCCCACATTAGAATCAATAACATTAGTATCATCTTCTGAAACTCCCTCCTAACTGAGGCCAGATATATGCAAGACTGTTCAACCCATGATTTACCACTGTGGGCCAGTTGTAGATTTCATTAGACCAAATACACTGGGAGTATATAAAACAGGAACGTAAATGTGCTTTCGATGGGTGATCAAGTAATATAAATCGGTGACAATCTGCCCACTTAGCTTGTCTTCAAGAATTAGATTAATATCAATTCAATACGTTATCATCCCAATGTGTTCTTCGCCAATACGAAAGTGTATTCAACATCACATGTTGGGTTAGCCCAGTCGAGACAATATTTTAAACCATCCCTGGCGTTTTGATCAAAAGTTACCCTAAACCTCAGTTATACCCTTACAGTATTTAAAACACAAGCGACGCCATAGAAGGCGCCGAATGGCAAATTCGCAGTACAAAAATAGCAAGCAGGATCGATTTCCATTCTAACAAAAACAAACAAAGCGAAAGTAGATACACATGACATCCATCTTCACGGCTAGATTGTTGAAATGATCTCGAGCAGTGTATCGCTACAAAGACAGACGGACCCACTGTGGGTATTCTCTCGATTAATCAATAGCCACTCAAAGTTTGATTGGAGAGGTTTCCACTCTCGATGTGTCGTCATTGATTTTCATTATTCCAACCACAGAATATGACGAAGAAGCTACTGATAAAGCAAATATTGTGTTATCGAGTCGTTTTCTGAAGTTTTCCCTGCAGGGTTTCCATACTGGTCCTGGCTTGTCCATTCATCCCTCACCTATGCCGAGAACAGTTGTATATATAAGACGCCTTCCTAAGCAGGAACAAAATGTGAAGACGTTACATCATAATATTATTAGTATGATATGTATCTATAATTGGTAGTCGCTACTGGTAATACGATTTCAGATATGACTAAAACACAATAAGTATTCATTCATTCACTGAACCATCGAACCTTCAATCCAACAATGCTTTAAGATATTTGCCCAATTCCATCTACTTCATTAGGTACATAATTTTATGGTATTTCTGTCTCAGGAAACGAGTGAATCCAAGTCTATTCCATGATCATATATATTTATCTAAATAGAACTCATAATATCAGTAGTGCTTTTCGATGAGGTTTCTCCATAACTGTACATGATTACAGTGTTTTAAACTATGTAAACGGAGTCATTCCTTATGAATCACTGCCGACTACTCTGTAATACGACAACATGTAGGACGCAGAGCTCTTGTAATTACCATGTGCGCTAGGACGCCGAAACCATCTGTTACATTTCTCGAGGAATCCCATTCCTTGGCAAAGCCATCTGATTCAAAATTAAGTCCAGAATTGACCTTAATCAGTTCCGGGGTTTCGACCTGTTTAGCGTCTCCAGTTTATCAGCTGGAGTTGTTTAATCTCTATCTAAGCTGGAGACTGCCAATCCCAGAAAACAAATGTATTAACCTTCTTGCAGCTGGGTGGTTAACACGTATCGATCTGGACCATCTCAGGTTTGCCACTAATGTGCAAGAAAATCACATTTCTGCTTGTTATGTGTCCAGATTGTCTCACACGAAGTATGCAGTTAGGTCACTAAAACAGAAACGAATTGAGTTTACTGTTTATGACGTTTTACGCTACAAGGCCAATATTTCAGCCATAACACTGATGGTGGGTGATAGAACTCTCTCATTTTTGTTTGGCCTTCCAGAGGTACAGCCTTACGGAACAATAAAGAAATAGCGAACCTTAACAAGCTCTTGGTATGTGAAATATATTATATCAACGCAAACTTTCCAGTGGCAGCCTCGACACATATATTTAACTCTGTGGCACAGCCAGTCACTTTTCTATTAGAAAGGTGTCCCAAGACATAATTCTTGATGCATATTAATGACCTGAAGGCTTAATGACCAACAGTTATCAGGTCCAGCATCTACGTTGAACAGTCTGCAGAGTAAAAGTCTGTATCAACAGGTGACATGAATTTCAGTGTTACATGTTGCTTTACTACCTGTAAAATGCAACCTTCCCTTTTTGCTTGGAGACGTCTTTTGCAACGAAATTTCTTTAAAACAAAAAATTATTTTATTTACTTAAACATGCGATTATTTGCATGATTTACTGTACATATGTAACTGTTTTACTGCTTCAATATACATGTTATGTGAGTGTTTGTATTACTTACATAAGCACACATTACATGATGTTGTTATTTACATAAACATACATTACTATTTGTATTATGTACATGAATGTGTGCACATGTGGCTATTTCCTATTATTTACATTAAATTTATGACTACCTGTATTTGAATTATGTATATGTGCACATGTCCCTGTTTTTATCATTTACATATATGACTGTTTATGTTTGTATAAACATGACGCTGTTTTATTTATTGTTTACATAAATGACTATTATTTATGTGGGCACATGTCGATGTTTTTCATTATTTGTATTTATGTGTGCACATGTCGATGTTTTAATTATTGTGTTTATGTGTGCACATCGATGTTTTAATTATTGTGTTTATGTGTGCACATGTTGCTGTTTTAATTATTTGTACTTATGTATGCACATGTTCCTGTTTTAATTATTTGTATTATGTGTGCACATGTGGCTGTTTAAATTATTTGTATTTATGTGTGCACATGTCGATGTTTTAATTATTTGTATTTATGTGCGCATATGTCGATGTTTTATCTATTTTTATTATGTGTGCACATGTTGCTGTTTTCATTATTTTTATTTATGTGTGCACATGTCGATGTTTTAGTTATTTTTATTTTTTATGTGTGCACATGTTCCTGTTTTAATTATTTTTATTTATGTGTGCACATGTTGCTGTTTTAGTTATTTTTATTTATGTGTGCACATGTCGCTGTTTTAATTATTTGTATTTATGTGTGCACATGTCGCTGTTTTATCTATTTATATTTGTGTGCACATGTTGCTGTTTTAATTAGTTCTATTTATGTGTGCACATGTTGCTGTTGTAATTATTTTTATTTATGTGGGCACATGTCGCTGTTTTGATTATTTTCATATATGGCTATGTTTTATGGGTGCACATGATGCTGTATTTTAATACGTTATGTGCACATGTGGCTGTTCCTATTATTTACATACTGATGTCTAACAGAAACGCTAAAGGGTTGAGTTGAAATGATGTTTTACGTTGCAAGGGCAACATTTCAACCATAACGCAACGTGATGTGCAAGGAGCACATCGAGTGAAAAGACAGATCATAAAAGGGATCGATAGAAAGGACAGTGAAAGCAAAAGATCCCATTTTAGTCGCAGTGTACGAAAAGCAAGGGGTTACTGAGGCCCTATTCTATCTAAGTGACACCACGTCAGTCCCCGGAAGCCCCACGGGTTAAACTAAGGGACAAGTTATTACAATGTGTGCGAACTCTCATTTTTGTATCACTGTTCATCAGAAATGCTTTTAATCTGGTGGTGTTTCATTTGATTCGCATCGTGCTGGAACAACACCTTTCATGAAGAAAAATCTCTGAAAATAGCAAACATCTGTTTGTTATTCTTCAGTCGTCTCTAAAGAACGCATACCAAATGATTTCAATTGTTTTCCCTTTCGTCTTTATGCCATAGTTGAACGAAAGGATGCTTGGAATCGGTGAGTGTAATTTGATTGACATCATGTCGTTGATAAACCGTCCAAGTCTATGTCACTGTTTTCAAACTGTACCAACAGACGTGAGTTAGAATCCTCAAGACAAGTCACATACGGTCTGCGTCATTTGGGAGAATTCGGGGTCTCTTTCTAACTCTCACATCACTAACAGGCTTGGCTCAGTTTGAGTCAAAGATCACCACAGCTGATCAATTTAGCTATAGCATTACAATTTTACAAATATGTACAGTCATAATTTGGGTTAAAAGTCAATAAACGAATCACTTCCAATTGCAAATCTAAGGTGCATATACACAAGCTAAAATAATTAAATAAATAATGACAATGTGAAATAAACCCCCCAATAAAACAAAAGTGAAAAGCCAAAGAAATAAGGCAGACAATGGAAACGCATTTAATTCACGGTGAATTCTTAACGTATCAGTGAACATAACACAAATGCGAGGCAATGTCGGTCTGCTACTATACGTCATTATAGTCTTTAGTTCAGCGACCAATAACAGTCTAAATCAGCCATTACCTGTATTTATAACTTCCGTTTTGTTTCCTTTCATGCCAAAATGGATCTTTATAGAGGGTTACATTGCAGTATCGCGTGGCGTTTATGGCTTGGAAAGACGTGGCTGGTCTTTTAACCACATACATTCGCAGTTTCGTCTCTAATGTCTGGCGGGGATGAATTTTAACAAGATACGTACGCAAAGACAAGAATTCAGCCTCGTCAATAAGCTATTTTAAGATTACGAAAACGTGTGTGAATGAATTATACATTGAATTGGTTTCTGGATGCGCTGAACCAGTTGATGCAGTGAGTTGGGGTTTTACGTGGTTTCCAGCCACACCATCACAGACCCACCAATATCATGTCTGTGTCAGGGCTCCTGTCTCTCCGGGCTGAAAGGGAGGTGCCCGGGCGGGACTCGAATCACAACCGCCAAGGTTGGCAGACACAGCTAGGCCAACGCGCTAACCACTGCCCCAACCCGCACCCGTTCAGAGTAAGAATACAGTTCAACACGATGACTGGGTCACATGAGTGGGTTTCACCAGTTCAGCTCAATGAATGTCATGGAAATAAGTTCTCCTTGCATTGAGGGACAGAATTGAACCGTACTACAAGAACAATATCAGGCCTTATTTCGAATTTACCAGATCTCAGTAATGAAGTTAGGCAAAACTGAGATCTATGCATGCATTGTGTTTAGCTGAACACATTGCAGGAGATGACCTAAGGAGAATCACGACACTGGTATGGGATATTCAAAACGTTGTTGTCAGGCAAATAGTTCAATATACTGTTTTCTCTAATTACACAAAAATTATCATCAGTTTAATTTAATTTAATCTTAACATTTAATTCAGTAAATATATTCAACTTAAATTAATTTACGTACCAGAATATGTGTAATAAGAGTATCAGACTGGCAACTGATAAAGATAAGCCTCGGTTGTGGCAGTTTGAGTGCAATTAAATCCAATACTTATGTCATTACATCAAATCCAGATGGGACCAAATATAATTTAAAACTGGTTTCAGCGACACTGGTGGCACCTCGACATCAAGGATTGGACCCAGACTTTCTTCCTCGCTGTAGTTAATTTGGTTTTATTACACATTGATTTACGCCTAAAATGATTTAACAAAATTGCTTCTAGGTTCAGCATGCCCTGGGGTAAATACATGTTGCTGTTTGCATTGCTGAACACGCGCCAACGCCAAAGAAAGCTGCTTCCTTTTAAAATGTGAGGAATGGGTCATTTAGGGACTCCAAGTTGTAAATGAGAGGCGCAGTAAACATCGATTGTGCTAAGCAAGAAAATATCACTGGATTGATTGAGATGTTAGTTTAGGATTTCAGACCCGCTAAGTTGTGAATACATTCTAATGGTAGGAAGAACGATAGGCATATATAGGTAACTGGGTTTAGACAAAGTCAGGAAAGTAGTTGTGACTTTGGTCTTGCTGGAAAGAAGAAAAGGCAGATTAGGTAGTCTGAATACTTTTGTCAAAACCCTTGGGCTATAGGGTTGTAACTTCGAGAGAAGGAAGTATACTGGTTCCCCTCTGAGAACACATCTCCTGTAATGGCAGTATCTGAGTGTGGCCTACCTCTGAGAATATGTGAGACTCAATATTGAATGAACACATCTCCTGTAATGGCAGTATCTGAGTGTGGCCTACCTCTGAGAATGTGTGAGACTCAATATTGAATGCCAATGTTGACACTAAGCGTTGACAAAAGCCTAAGTAGTCCGTAGATGTGGGAGGTGTGTAGTTTGTAAGTTAACAGGCATGGAAGTGAACGACTGAAGATCAGGGTTTTGGTAGGTACCGTCAACAGGGGTCACCTTGGACAGTGGGATGACATTGGACAAACGTTAGAAACATGTTTGTCTCCTTGTGCTCCTGTTTTATTGCCAGGCTTATGGTTGGAATAATTATGTTCATTATGTCATTATTACCACCAACAAAACTGAGCATGTAGGCAGGAGCAAGGGACAGGGCTTATATATACTCTTTAAAAAAGTAGGGGATATTGAAATTGCAAAGTCAATAACAAACTAATGATAATAATAATTGGTCCCAAACTAATTGTATCTTTACACGGAAGGAATTGAGTAACAATTCCCCCGTTAGTTCATTACCTAAACAGTTTCTGTTGCTGTCATGGTCCGTGAAAGAAG
>JAUELE010236183.1:0-11699 GCA_031471655.1 Diodora aspera
ACCATGATCTAGTGTGTCGACAACACCGAGAGTGGGAGGAGGCAAACACAGAGCTTGACCAGGCTGATATTCAGGATCTCGAGAAGTTCAACACGGTAATTATAATTCTCACAATTGTGATAGTTATACTTTTTCATTTTATTGTTTTTTTTTGTTGTATTTTTCCATAATTTTTTTTTATTTTGATTTATAGGGATTTGTTTAGAATAAAAGCTGAATAAATCACCTTAGGCTTAAACAGCAGTTCCCAAAAGAGGTTCACACTTCCAAGGGGTACAAAGTGAGGTTTCAGGGGGCATAAATATTTTCAGGATATTTAGAGTGAAAACAATTTTTTTTTTCTCTGCAGACAGGCTAGGGGTACAAGCTATAAAACAAGCTGAGAAATATTGCTCTGAAAACAAGTTTTATTTGATTATTTAATCATCATAGCACCTTCATGATGTGTATATCCTGTAGTCTTTAGTCATGGGTGAGGATTGTACCTGATAACTGTCACATCAAACCAGTGAACGTATTGTCATGATGGCTCTATATGGTTGAAAAATATAAATGATTAAAACACTTTAGTTCACAGATAAATCGTTTAACTCAGAGATGAAATGTAATATCAGGTTGGTACCATGCCCATTCAATAGCTTCTGATCAGTTGATGCAACCTTCATACCCATGTCTCAAGACTCTTCTGTGTAATGGAAGTGAAGCAAATAGTTTTAAAGACTGGTTCTGTTACCTGGGCATAACATTTAAACCAATTTTGTATTCTTCTCTTTCTGTGTACAGGAGCTGAGAGATCAGGAGACTGACGAAATTAGTGAAAAACTCGGCATGCAGATGGCAGAGGTCGGTCGCGTGGCAAATCTCGGCAGCACTGATGTCAATCAGCTTCTGCGACAACATAAGCAGCAAATGAATCATTACAATGGTGGGGAATTGATTAGAAACTTTCAATTACATAGTTAGGAAAAACGATGCATATTGCATCTGATGATGTTGCCAGTCAGTAGTGGGGGATTGATTGAAGCTCTTAATTACATAGAAAATTTAAACAATACATATTGCATCTGAAATATAACATAAATGATATTACCATCGAATAACTTGCATTTTGTCATTACAACCAGTTGCCCAAATCTCCATACCGTATCTAGTTCTTTGTGAAGAATATTTTGTTAATTATACCAGTAACACAGTCTCATAGGCGTATAAGCCGGTGGGTCAGGGGGGGGCAGTTGCCCCCCCAGATTCAGGCAAAAACGCCCCAATATTCGTGCACAGCAGAGTGTCAACGTTGTTTTTTGTTTTTTTTTGCTTCTCGGTTATTTTTGTTGGTCATTTTTCGGGTAAAATGGCCACTGCCTCCCCAACTCCGAGGATATCCATTGATTTTTCGGGCAAGAAGGTCACTGCCCCCCTAACTCTGAGGGTGCCCATACGCCTATGGTAACACTTAACATGTTTTTCTGGTCCAGTTGAACAAAACAATCTTAATGAATCTTAGCTAGTCTAAAGATTTCGAAATCAACATAGCACCAATTTATTTGTGTTTCACAAAACGATTTCAGAGTAATATTGGGAACTGTAAGAAGCTTAAAGTTACTCTATATAATTGGATGGCAGATGTAGCTTAGATTAAAAAGTTGATCTAAGAGTTTACAATCAACTTAGGGCTAAGATTGCTTTGTGGCATCGGGCTCAGGACTGATGATCTTACTTAACTTTATGAAAGTTTCGAGGACAGTTCCCCAGATTATTCACTTATAATTAGTTATTATAATTGTAGATAAACAACATCAAATGGATACAGCAGACAGTTTGCTCAAAAGTGCATTTAATTCAAATTTCATATGTATATTGAATTATAACACTTGTTGCAGCAATTTCAACACATTTCTGTTTCTCTCAATGTTTCAGGCAAGAAACAGAATGAAAGACAGGCAATGCTTGCAGCTCTACAAGAAAAGCTTGCTAACAGACTCCAGGTAAAATTTAAAATACCTGTGATTTACTTGATTGTTTACAATATGTCACAAGTTATAGGATATATGCACATAGGATGTATGCAACTGTAAGATTGTCATTGTGTACCTATAGTTTAAAAATGTTAAATGTCTTCTTAGACCATAGCCCTACCAGGCAGGGGGTAGCCATGCAGTTTAACACACATACCCCTACCCCTCAGGAAAAATGCTGCTGATTTAAGCAATAATGCTTATGAATTGGCAACAGCAGAATAAAAATAATTTAAAAAAAAATATGTTAACTTATCTTTTGGGCTTGTAGGTTTTATTGGAGCCTGAAAGCTCCTAAAATCAATCGGGCATTGTGTAATTTTTTCAGGCAAGGTCACTGCCCCCGTCAAGTCCAAAGGGACCTATTTGCCTGTGTTCTAGACTCCTTGGTTTACTGTACAGTAGGTCAAAAGCTCTTGAAGATTTTTAACTTTATTGAACTGGGTGTATCCCAGCTTATCAATTTATCATTGTCTTTGAACTGTCCTCTCTCAGTGCATGTTCGGTGCAGTTGTGTTATGGGTGAAACTTTGCCGTGTTGCTCTCACACATCAGGGGCATAGCCAGGAATTTAGTCAAGACGAAGCCCACACGGAAGTCGTGGGCTGAGTGCTGAGAAACAAGTGAATGAGAGCAGACAAAATTGATGTTGAAGTTTGGGCTCTCAGGCTTCAGCCTGGCTACAGGCTTACACATACTGCCTCCACTTACTGTGAGTTTTCTCTGTTATTGCTGAAACATTGCTATGCAGTGTGACCTCACTTCTCACCTATCCTACCTTCAGGGTTTGCACAGGCCCTTTGAAGTCCTTGAATTTGGCTTTGGTCTTGAAAACTTCTGGAAATACATGGAAATGTCTTGAAAATATCAAGAAGGTCCTTGAATTTATTTGCAAGGAAAAAACATTACACATACCGGTACCTATCACAATGCCGGAAAAGAGCGTTTTCAATTTGAAGTGGCTTGCTGATCCCAATTAACAAAGATTGGATGAGGCCACAGAAATACGGATAAATACAAAGCTAATTGCACATACTCTCAGAAACTTAATGACATTCGTCATATGGGTGAAAGGGCACTTCGCTCGCACATAAACAAGAACTATTTTGGGTCCTTAAAACTAAACATTTATCCATGAAAAGTCCTTGAATTTTAGAAGTCCAGTCCTGTATGAACCCTGACCTTCCACTTACTGTGCGTTTTCTCTGTGCAGGCAATAGAGACACAGGAGCAAGAGGAGGAGGTGGAGATGGAGGCAGTTCGACAGCAGCAGACGGACACACTCAACAAAGTCTTGTCTACCAACATTGAACTCACCGATGAGTAAGTATCCTTTACCAAAACTGACAAAACCAAACCTCACTGATTATACTTCAGTCAGGGCGTGAAATAAGTGGTGTCTATGTACCTGTGTGAAACAGTAAAAATAAAATATGGCATGCTTAAGTTATGTAGAGTGCCTGATGGACATGGTCAGTTTGAAGACTTTTAGAGATTTCTAGAACCAAAAGTTATGTTATTTTTTTAGTTTGGGCTGAGTTTGAAAGTTCACGTTTCATTAAAACCATGAATAATTCTGGCTGATGTTGAATCCCAGTTGATGGACGGCTGCAACCTGTCACCATGTCAGACCAGCTATCTCATGGATAGACCCTCAGCACTCCTTTCCATGATTTTGGGGTCCATCAAGACATATGTGCATCATAAAAAAAATGATGGAAGCAAATGGACAGTGTGAAAAATATTTTTTTATTTAAACTGAATTTCTTTGCAGGGCTAGAGAAAGAATACTCAGGGAGCATGACCAGAACATGCAAATGTTATCCAATCAGCTTCAACGATCTAAAATGAGGCAACAAAAGAAGTAAGTGAAAACGTCTAGAGCTTCATGTTGTGAATAATGTGAGGTCAGTTGTCTCAGTGTCCAAGAACAATGGGTTGTTTAAGAAGATGAAATGGTGAAGAAGAGATCTCATACTTGTATAATGATGATAAGAATGATTAAAAGCAGAGGTTACAAATAGATAGACCGCGGTTTGAATCTGGCGCAAAACGACATCCTATCCAGACCTGGACTTTTAACTGATAAATTTTTGGGAATTATTACGATTTGACAGTGTTTCTATTTTAACTGATACAGCTTTTCTATAGCTTCTACAGCACTGGTTTAATTAGCGGTCTTGGAGTCTCACCAATAGACGTTGCCTTGACTGGTAGAATGCTTTTGGGGGAATTATGATGGTCCTGACCTTTGATTGAGGAAATTTTCTCTAACAGGACATCTTTGATTTTTGTTGAATGCCTTACATGTATATTCATATTAAATAATCATGCTGCATGTGTTGGATTTGATATGGACCAAAGTGAAGCTGTTTTTCACAAATTTGGAATTTGTTTTACTTTTCAGCATGGAGTTGAAGTTGAGTCAGCGGCGAGCTAGATTAGGAGAACTGCAGGCAAAGAAAGATGCATTACAACAGAACAAAGTCAACATGAAAGCTAAGGATGCTGAAAAACTGGAACAACAACTGGTATGGAAGCGTTTGGGTATCTTAAATTCTTTTTATGCCAGCTCATAATTCTTTTGCACATTTTACTTTCACATTCAGTAAAAGCTATGAAACAAAGTGGAATGCACCTGTAAATGAATGAAAAATTCAGTAAACAGAGAATACAAGCATCTTAAGCTTGAAATTTAAGCACCCAAGAGTTACCTTGAGGCAGATATTTTGCAGTCATGTTGGTCATGGGTTAGAATTCCACCTAAAGTCAGTTATCTTCAAGGGTCCGGTCAAACAATCTTAGTTGCGATCAATCTTAGCTACCAATTTCAAAATCAGTGTATAACAACAAATCATTCCTGTTTCAAACAATATTGGAGCAGTTTTAGATCGTGTAAGTAGCTTAAAGTTGCTTTGCAGAACAAGATAGGTGATGAAACTCAGATTAAAAAGTTGATTTTCAGAGTTTACGATCAAACGTTGTGCTACGATTGCTTTGTGGAAGGAGCCCTGATGATAGTGACATTGCTGGTATTTGTTGAAATAATAATGAAAGCTGTGCTTGATGTAAATTTCCTCATCACTGAAAATTGTTTCCTTTAGTATTTGTAGGATGCCTTTTAATATTAGACATTGATTCTTTTCAATCTGAAATTACAAGATACACAGCTTTAGTGCGTGCAAGTAGCATCACTTGGACAGAACAGGGCCCCAGTAGCCAAATGCTTATTGTATAAGGCGACTAAGATGGTATCTTTCGCTTTCATTTTTCTTGCTATTGATGCCTTCTATGACCTATATTTTCCCTCACTGTGCACGTTGCACATCACTTGCATTGTGGTCGAAATATTTCCCTTGCAACCTAAAACAGCATCCCAACTAATTTAAAATACAAGGATTATAAGGATGTAGGGCAACATTAACTCAAAGTTCCACACATATCTCTGTAGACAAAAGAGATTGCAGAAGAAGAAGCCCGACTGTTGGCAGGAAGACAGGCAGCCTTGGCAGCACTTCGTCAGCAGTTAGCCCTGGAAACTGAAGAAGCTCTCAGACAACAGGACCAGCAGATCGGTCTCCTCATTGGACGATTACAGGTTATAGTCTTACTGAAATTATAATATTATGTTCCATGATGGGTGATGCATTTTGTGTTCAGGTCTGATTCTCTGGAAACATTAGCACAAGTCCAGTTCATAGTTGACACATTTATTCTGAACAGTGATGACATGATGAGCCATTTTTAAGGTAATCTGGAAACGGAAACCTGTCCCACATCCACAGGTTATACCCTAGTCATAATGAAACCATAATGTAGTGTTCCATGGTCTGATGACATGGCTATGGGTGATGCATCCACCAATCAGCTGTAAGAGTGTGAATCATTTGTGACAGGATTGTGTCAGTGTGACAATTAAACATAATTAAATGAAAACTTCTGAGATTATTCTTGAAAGAAGTGCAATTCAAATGATGTGAGTGCAGAGATTTCCAATTATTACAATACCTCACAGAAGAAAATGCAAAAATAAAATTAAAATATTTTGTGACCTGTAACAGGTGAATTTCACTGTAAAGAAGAAGCAAGAACCACACTTGATGTGAAACACAACTTGAGGACAGTGAGGACTTAGTTGGTTTTCATGAGTCCTCATGTTTTGTTTTGTTTCAGAGTAAGTGTGTTTCTTCTTCATAGAGTTTTGACACCCCCCTCCCCTCTCCATGTTAGGGGTTTACCACACAGCATCCACCTTGGGATCTCTGCAAACTGCAACAACTCTATTACAGACTGATACTCCTTCAAGTCATTAATTAATTTCAGTTTTGCAAGATTTTAAATTTAAAATGTATTTCAGGTGGGCCAAGCAAGAAGGCAAGCTATATTAATGAAGCAAGACAAGACGCTGAAGGAGCTACAGGTAAGATCTGAACAATGTATTGTATTACAAGTACTTGATGTGAAAACAGATGTGCATGTCTTTAGTTGGAGACAAGCCAGATGCCCATACATGTACATTGAAACAGCAATGTTTCATGCTGGGGATATTTCTTCTGAATATGTAAATTTTCCTATAATGATAAAATATTTTTAATCTAGTGTGTATCAAAGGATTGTCTCCAGTGCTAAAATGTTGGCAGAAATTCTGCTTTGAAAATAAGTTTGTTGGATAGATTAAAATGGGTTTGTTATTGCATTTTTGGTAAATTTAAAGGCTGTACTTTCTTTTGAAATGTTCACTTGTTTCTTTATTTCCATTACTCTTGTTGTGATAATGAATTGGACGCATTTGGGATGTCATTGGCAGATGTATATGCCGTGTGAAAACCCATCCATCTCTCTCAGTGAACTGATGAGTAGAAGAGAATGAAGAATGATGTTGGCTGCCAAATACCAATTTCTGTTTCAACTCCACTTCAGTGTGCCACTACCTAATTACACCAAATTTTAGAAACCATTAGATATGATCGCTTACTCCCCAGTAGGTGTGATAATATCATTTCCATTTGCCATTACCCTAAAGATAAGAAGACATGTCTTGATGATCACAAATATCCTTTTTTGGTGTAGTATATTGACTTTTGGTAACTCATGGTGACCACAGTGTTTTTGTCATCCTGTTGGTCTGGCTTCTCTCGTCTGGCCTCCCTTGTCCATTGGTAAATATTTTTATGTCAGAGCTCTAGCAGTCACAAATATTGATCAGATGATGAAACTGCTAGCATCTTTTGAATGTGAAGTAGTTTGGGATTGTTTAAACCCCATGCCCCGAATGTGGGAGTAGGTGTGGCTGACCTGTTGAGTTCATTTTCTCTGGAACCTGTCGTTTGATTTGGTTGTCTCCCTTTGTTTTCAGGATCAGCTTGAACAGAAGATGACGGAAGGTGTGGAACTTCCGCGGAGTTACACAGACCAGCTTATTCAGCAGCACCACAACCAGGTGGAGCACCTCAACAATCACATCCAGCGGAGTCGTGAAAAACAGGAGCGCATGATTGTTGAGAAGCTTCAAGCAAAGAGACATATGAAAGAGAAGTAAGTTTGTACCAACAGGCTCACTCCAAGGTTAAAAGAGTTAAAGAGTATAACAAACATACTGATTATGGCACTGTTTTGCATTAGTATGATGTGAAAATGTGTTGCATTAGTTTTCATGTAAAATGTGATGATATTTGAGCGTTTTTTACATATCTGCAATTTCCATTACTGCCCGAACACTTTTCCTGTTTGTTGGCCTGTCTTGCAATTTTGTCAACATTTTGTACGCTTTTCTCAACATTTTGAAATCTTAAAACCAAAATTTAATTTAATCTAATCTAATAGTGCATTTTGTATAACACATGTGTCCATGTGGTTGCATGCTGAAAATGAACAGGAAGAGAAAGCTTGTTATAGAGATGAGTTTTCAATGTTGATTTAAAGTCGCTGAAAGATCGTGATTGTCTGAGTTCATTTGGAAGAACATTCCATTCAGATGCTGCCACATAGGAAAAAGAACGTTGTCCAAAATTATCTTTTGAGTTCAGTTCAGAAGAAAACATCTGCAAAAAATAGACATGTTACGAATATATATCTTACTGAAAGGAAACTGACTTTATTTTGGTATGTATGCTATGTATATCATCTTCCATTCTCTATAGGGTCGCGGGATGGCGCAGTGGTTAGTGCATCGGCCCAACAATCTTCGGCAGTTGTTGTTAGAATCCCTCCCAGGCACCCCTCTTTCAGCCTGGAGTCACAGGAGCCCTGACACCAAGTGATGTTGGTGAGACCGTGGTGTGGCGGAAAGATAGCTGTAAAACCCCAAATCACTGACTCACACTCCTTTCTTTTTCAGTCAGTTGGACCAGCAGATGGAGGAGGAAGCCCAGATAGAGTACTACAAACAGCATGAAACAGGAGCAGGGTAAGAAAATGATATGTTCTTTTGTTACACCACTAGGGAACGATATAACCATTGTCTTGGCAGGTTGATTTTTTCCATATCAACCTCTCCATATCAACCTTGCCATATCACGTGCAGCCCGGGCATGAAATGCACGCATGGTTTCTTTCGGACTAATCTATTGTAGGAATAGGGGGGTCTCTAGTAACCTACATGGTGTAAGTCGGTTAGCACAACCCCACAAACCCTCGGCGGATGATATGGAATTTAATGCTCTTGCCTTTGGTTCAAGTGTTAAATTTCATATCACCCTTGAACGGGGCGCTAACCTATACCTACGGTCTAGAGATATCAGAGCCTGGGGTCAGAAACAAATTACTGTTGAAATAATAACATCTTTCGAGGTCCGTAGCAGAGATTGTCTTAGGCTACATTTCACATATGTCCTGAGGTTGCACCTGGACATTTCCCATATACCTTGCAAAGCATGTGTGTGGAACTTGTAGCCTACATCTGGGATTAGTTTTCCCACATGCCTTGATTATCTCAAATAATACCCCCAGAGAACAATAGAAATAATCAAACCATGTGGTATATATGTCTACAACTACATGCAAGATAAGTTTGTATTTGATTGCTGTGCTGAGATGGAGATCATAAAGTATTTGGCGTACAAGCTCAGGAAAGTACAAACTCAATTTGTTGGCACCATGTCATTGTATTTTTTCAAGAGGGTTTGAACAGTGACAAAGTGGACGGCATAACTCATCTCCTGCCTTCTCAGATGCTGATACTGTCGGTGACATGCAAAGGTTTTTTTTAGGGCAAAGTTTGGGAAGTGTACCAATGATCAGTGTCATCTTGTGCTAAGAGCTAGGTACAAGAGATGCCATTCGGTTGTCATGGTTAGGTTAGGTGCATGCTTTAAAAGGTTTAATTGAAATATCAGATTTCTTCATGTTAACATGATCGACTGGCTTTGCAACAATATCTAACTAGATTTGACACAAACTATAACTAATCTAGATTTTTGTTCATGCGCTGGTTAAGTGCATATTTTAAAATGTTTACTTGAAACATCTGATTTCTCTTTCTGAGCAGAACTGCCAGTGGAATCCTCATGCATACCCTGCTGGAACAGCGCCACAAGAAGGCCATGGGTGAGCTGGAGCAGGAGATGAAAGCCGAGCTGGAGAAATCAAAGGATGAATTAAACACAACCTTGGAACTGGAACTGCAGCAAGAGCTGGAGGTTAGTTTTATGGGGTCCAGGAATATTTCAAGGTTTGTGCGAGTGCCACACACTTAGAATAGTTCCATATATACTCAGGCATGGGTCCAAAGGGAGACAACCCCTCCCCGTCTTATTTTTGGCAAAGCCTTATTTTAAAAATTGAATATCAACAAGCAGTGTTTGCTTTCAGCAGGGTGACATCTTCCCCTTATACCTCCCCCCCTTTGTCCGCTTCATTATGACATTTCCTCACATTGGATCTACTGATGCTTAATTATCATAAAGGCGACCTAAGTGAGTCAATCTTTCAGCCATATGTCCACTTTTGCCATTTGAGTGCAGTAGGAAAGCTGGCATCACCAGTGGGAAGCTGAATGCTTTTGATGCAGTGAACCTTGCAAGCTGTGCCTGGTTCTGATGAACCAGTGGTGATACCACAATATTATCACTGCATGTAGAAATATTGACTGCTGCAGAGAAATTTGCAGAGCCTTCTGTGACAGGAATCAAACCGACAACACTTCGCCACTCCAGTAACCCAGTGTTTGTTGTGGAGGTGATAGGGTGTCACTGAGAAAGAATAGGATCCCAGTAACTCAGTGATTGTTGTAGAAGAAACAAAATGTCCCATTTGTATGTCAGTGATTGTTGTACAAGGTGACTTAAATGGGGATCTTTTGCTTCCACTTTTCATTTATAACACTTTTGCTTAACTGTCCTTATCCTTGGTACATTGCTCATGCAAGTATTGCTCATTTCTGCACTGTGAGGTGACCTTGTGCGATACATGGAGGTCACGAGCCCAGAAAGTAGTTGGATTGGTGATCGGTTGGCTTTGGAAAGCTTCCAGACCATCAAGGGTTCAGCCCTGCCTCGCACTGTGATGTCAGTGGTGTCACCTTGGACACGTGACTGTTTGTAAAGTGCCTCAGCCCACCCTGCTAAAATTGGGTATCTGGTCAGAAAGTGATGGTCGTGTGAATGCTAAGCTTCTAGTGCCTAACTGGCCACTTGGATTGTATACTCCTTCGGGAGTTGAGAAATGTTGTGGACTGTCCATTGTTCCAGTAAACAATAATAATAATTGTAACGCTTTGAACATGCATTAGTGTATGGATATAGTGGCATAAATACCCATAATTATTTTAATTAATTAATCATCAAGTAACTCAATTCAACTCAATTTGTTTATTGGCTTACATTCTTATCTAAATTCTTTCTGTTTTGTGTTGTCACAGACTCAGAAACAGCAGTTCCTGACCCAGTTGGCGGCAGTCAGCGGCATTTCTCATGATGAGCTCAACCAGACTGTTAATGCAGCTGCTACAGGTAGGGAGAGAAGAGGGAGGCAATTGTCAAAACATAAATTGTACTTGAGAGACATATTGTGTGTGGCTGAATGGTGACATCAGTTTCTTATTTCAATCAGTAGCTGAAGCTGCAATGAGATCAGTGGTTGCTTTGAATTGTAATAGACCAGCGATTTTCTAACAGGATGCACAAGGGAGGAATTTCAAATAAAAGGGAAGGAATTTTAGCCAGGGAGCATAAATTGTTCAAAAATTACCGCTGTAAAAGTATTATGGTAAAAACTGGGGAAGGAATTCAGGAAACCTAAGATCACAAGGGGAGGAATGGGACATAACCTCTAGAACAGACACGAAGAACTTGACCAGTTGATGTGAGATTTTGCCAAGGGGTGTACACAATACAAAATGTGGTGTAATATAGAGATAGTGTCACTAAACAGTCAGGCATGGTGGTGCGTTTTTAATGCTGTTCAGTATATATTACAAAAGAGTTGAACTGACCAATCATGTATGTGGTTTCAGAGACGGGAATGAATGACCTGAAGGCCCAGAAGCTAGCCAAGGAATTGAGACTGGGAGTGAAACGAGCCAAATCAAATCTGTCTGAAACATATGGCCAGCTTGAGGATGATGACGATGATTATGGTAAGAATTTAGATTTTCTAATATTTGTTAACCACTTAGTGACGGGGGGGGAATAAAAAAAATGTGCCAAATGACGGGGAAGCATGAGGAAAGATACCCTCTTTCTAAGTAGA
>JAUELE010236194.1:0-11698 GCA_031471655.1 Diodora aspera
GCCCCGGACACCTCTCTTGCCGGGGACATAGGAGCCCCGACACCAACGTGATGTCGGTGAGACTGTGATGATGTGGCTGAAAAATTGCCCAAAACCACGTAAAAACCCCAAACTCATTCACTTTAGAAATTTCTACAATCTAAGATTAGCTATGACTGTGATTAACCTTTGACCTGTCAGCAGCTTTATTTCAAGCTCGCTGTTTAAATGCTTGATGTTGTACAGTATATTTTGTGATACAATCGGCAGGATTGAAATGACTGTTACACGATGGAGCTTCCTGCGAGTATGACTGAAAGATTGTCTACTGCGATGTTAAACTTAATCCGGAGAGTGGTGTGTTGTAATTCAGAATTGGGCTCAGCTGTATACACGGAAACGAAAATGGATTCTTTTATTCTTGAGGTGGACATTTGCAAAGCTGGTTTCAGAGAGGGAACCCATCAGGGGGAAAAGATAATAATTTGTCACAGAAAATTTAACGGAAAATTTGAAGATTTTTAATGTGAATCTGAAATTTCAGGTATTTGGCTTACCAGATAATCGTCTGTAGCTCCCCCTGTCTTGGGGCGCAGGATGATGCAGTGGTTAGTTCGTCGGCCCAGAAATCTGCCAGCCTTGGCAGTTGTGGTTCGAGTCCCGCCCCGGGCACCTCTCTTTCAGCCCAGAGAGACGGGAGCCCTGACATATTGGTGAGACCGTGGCGACGTGGCTGAAAGATTGCCGAAAACCACCCGCACACCCAACCACTCGGGTATCTCAAGACCTCTCTCCCATCACCATTGTGGAATTCCTGGAGTCACCCTTGTATATCCAGCAAATCAATTGTCTTATGCCTGGAGGATTGTCACACAATTCAGACTTAGAGTTGTAGGAGTAGTTGAGCAAGGCCTTCACTGCGCTGTTGGCAGTCCTCGTGATAAGATCAAAGGTCGGTCAGATTGTAATGTAAATCTGGTCCTGTAACAGAAGTGCAGGGCAGTTTAATGTACAGCCCAACTCGATTTAGCTGAAGGACCACGGACTTGCTTTTATGGTTTTATAAAAGTATGTATCAATATTGACAAGTGTTATTGTTCTTCATTCATGTGATATTGAAAGAGTGGGAGTCGACAGAACATTGTGGTGCAAACAACCCAAAGAATTACAACACGCCACTTTATCTACACTCTTCTCTTCCCCCCTCACCCACCCCCCCTTCCCGGGAGTGACGTGGTGTCACATAGATAGAATAGGGCCTCGGTAACCCAGTGCTTGTCGTACAAGGCGACTAAAATGGGGATCTTTTCCTTTCACTTTACTTTCTATCAATCCCTTTTCGCTCGATGTGCACCTTGCTTATCACGTTGCGTTATGGCTGAAATATTGCCCTTGCAACGTAAGGCATCATTTCAACACCTCTGTATGTTTAAATGCTGTTGTACACTTTAATACCACATCTGTCTGTCTGTCTAAATACCTTTACAAGATTTGAAATCATTGTATTTACCGTGTGTTTGCTACCGCCGTAGCAGTCTTGAACAACAGTAACAAATTAGTCTGAGGGTTACCCAATTTAATGTTGCAGTGCCAATATCTTTGAGACTCTTGTCATGTTATAGAGTTTCTTATTCCACCAACTTCCTGAGACACAACTGTTTAAGTTCAAAATGAAATTCACTTAATTCGTAATTTGTATACCATTATAAAATTCAATTTGTATAAAATACACACTCATTTACATATAATTTGAGACGCTAACTTCAAATGTCACTGTAAGAAATTCACAATTTGCTTTTCCCTTGTAGTTATGTTTAGGTATCATTCTCAGCTAAAGTCACTGTCGTTTTCTGGTTCTATCTCAGCGGTACGAATAATGCTTTACTGATGTCATTCAGCGATGTCATGAATCATATTTAGGGTCCCTATCTAATCATTGTTTCTATTTAACTCTTGTTAATACTACAAAATTGATTGGTTGGTCAGGCTCGGTTGTAGTTTGATTTGTCAGAAGACGGTGCATTGTAACAACCGCCAAGTAAATATTCCCTAAAAGATGATACGCCAGGCTGTTTGTGTTGTGTAAATCGTATTGTGGGGGGGGGGGGGGTAAAGTTAGACGCGTCATGGGTCTTCTTCTAACACCTTTTCGAGATTTGCTGTACACAAACAATTCCATGTTATTGAACTTGAGATAAGTATACGCCACCAACGTAACTATGAGCCGCACCCACGAAAACACCTACCCCTCCACCCCTCAAGCAAATCCTGGTTGCGCTGGTGCTTTATGAATGGGAATAACAGGGTTGATGTGCCATTTTTAATTGGATAACCCCCTGAAAAAGGTTGGTAAATATTGTCATAAAAGCAACCTATGTACAAATCTACACCTTCAATACAAGCACAAATACCAATTTCATTGACGTCCCCCTCTTCGAGTATTGTGACATCACATGTTATGTTTGGGAGTCATATTAGTGCACACATTTAACTGATTTCAGACATTAGATCGTTAATCTAAACTTAGTTGCCAGGCCATCCGTACACACAAAGCTCAAATTACCAACACAAAATCGAAACGCATAAGGGTTGGGTTACAAAGCCGCTAAATCGGAAAGCAACGCCTCCAAATCAGGCAATGACCAGTCATTGACCGAGTGGGGATTCTCTATGAGTAATACCAAGTGGGGAAAACATGTCTCGATGGTTTTAACAGTGTTGCCACGTACTGGGTTACAGTACAAATGATGGCATAATGATTCGGACTTGGCCAAGGAGATATATTAAGTTAAACGTTACATTGAAAAGGACAATACCGCCTTATAGATCATGACACAGATTAACCCTATTTGTAATGTGATATTTGGCGATTTGCAATTGTGTCTGAGCAACATCCATAGGTCTAATTAAATCGAGACGAGCTGAGATTTATTACTGAGATCAACTATATAGCCGAGAGAACATATTATCCATTGTCTGAAGTCTGTCAATAAACATTGTGACTCTACAACAAATAAAATATTTTGGCGAAAGTGTCATTACTCGACGCGGCTTATTTTTCTCAGAATAGTTGGCTCACTGTTGTTACTGAATGGTCAACGGTGTCCAAGCAAACCAGTGAGTAACCGGTTGTAAACAGCGAGTGGGCAGTACATCATTTGACTCTTGGGTTTATAATTATGTACACACACGTTCACTAACTGTGCACCCCGTGGGGCTTCCGGGGAGTGACGTGGTGTCACTAAGATAGCATAGGGCCTCAGTAACCCAATGCTTGTCGTACAAGGCGACTAAAATGGGGTTCGTTTGCTTTCACTTTCTTACTATCAATCCTGTGTTGTCCCTTTTCCTGATGTGCCTCTTGCACATCACATTGCGCTATGGCTGAGATATTGCCCCCTGCAATGTAAAAATCCATTTCACTCACTCACTCACTCACTAACTGTGCTGCTTATAAGCGGAGAAGGTACCCAACATTTGATCATGATGCTATACATGTATGTCAGTCGTACCTCTTGGCCGTGTTGTTTCAGACTTCAAGCGAGTCGTTATACTTTGTACGTCATGATACACCTGTTATCAGTTTTACTCTCCAACATATTTTTATTACGCGTTTGTGATAATATTCAGCAGATTAATAGTTTTATGAGTTTATGTAAAACTCCAAGCAAATGAAAGATGTATGTTAATATTGTGGGACCTGTGGTGTAATGGTACACCAGCCGTTAGACCCGCCTGCAACCATGTATTGTACCCTTCGACAAGGTGCCTTAATCACATTGTCCCAGTCCACCCTGCTGAAACTGGATACCTGGTCGGAAAGCGATGGCAATGTGAAGTTAACCTTCTAGCGCCTGCCTGGTAGCTTGGGTTGTATACTCCCCTGGGAGTTAGCGAATGATGTGGACTGTACATTGTTCCAATGACTGGGGTAATAATGTTGAGCGCTTTAAGCATTATTATTATTATTAAGTTTTTCTTTGCCTATCACCTTCTATATCTTGTTGGCACTGTTGCAAAATGTATTGGACTTAAGCTTTCCACGCATTCGGAATCTACGCTCAACTTTCGTTGGATAAAGATCATCAATGATTTATGATAACTCCTACTGAAGGAGAAATCCATTGTAATACAGCTGAAATTTGCATAAAATTCAACATCTGTAACGAAGAGGTTTCGGGAATAGTTCTGAGTAATATTAAATGGAAATTAAGTCAGATGTTTCAGAGAAAATAGAAAAAATCTAGTCATTTACTCTCTTCTTTCGTGAGACCGCTACTCAGTTCTTGAACCAGAGGATGTGACAGAAACACAAAGAAATGCAGTGACAGAAGAGACAAGTCGCAAGTAGATTATTCATTTGCTTAATGTCAGATGACAGTGTATTCAACGATGAATCGACCTTGTGACGTCAAAATTCTGGAACATGACGAATCGATATTGTGACTGTTACTACTTTAGAGCTGATTCAGATGCTGTCGTGTGAAGTATGATTAAAATCTCGTGATTTAAATGTTATTATTAAATATTGTCAGTTGTCTTTCAGTTGAAACTAGCAGGATAAACATAATTACAAATGTATTCTGCCAAGCTCATTCCAATGGTAGTGAGAGCACTACTGCGACTTTTACTACTTCAGAGCTGAATCAAATGCTGTCATGTGAAGTGTGATTAAAATCCCGTGATTTTCATGTTGGGATTAAATAATATCCGTTGTCAGTCCATTGGAACTCGCAGGCAAAACAAAATTACAAATGTATTTCTGCCTAACACATTCCGATAGTACTGTGAACTGTATTTGTTATAAGGTTTCTATGTTCTAATGTTGTTTGATGGCCATTTAGAACAGCCATTCCCAAATATACACACACCCACACACATATTCATAATATATACTCAATTGAATTTAGACGTAAATGGCGTAAAAAACACATTTTAATCACCTAGCAAACAAAACATGTCACTAAGTGGCCTTTGCTAGAGTATTGGCTCGCACGATTTCATGACCAGCGTGTGATGTATCCAAGATTAAAAATTGATTAATTATCCGGTTTACTCTTCTTCGTCTGAAACATACTCTCTATAGATATAAATTCAATTAAAAATAGAACACCTTGTAGTAAATTTTACCAAGGGCTTTCTAAGCCTCAGCGAGAAAGAATTACCGGAGATAAATTGTTCTTGCGTTATGTTTCAACAGTCTGCCCTCAGTCAATGCACTTGGTTCACCGATGGGGAAGCATTGCTTACCCATCGTGGAAGAATTTTGCATCCTGTCCCCTCCCCCCATACTCCTACATGTATACAGCATGGATAACGTCATCATCACTGCTCTCAAAATGGCGACCTCGCAGGTGGATTTAGAGCTTAGGGAACAGATAGAAGTCAGATGGTACCAAGTCAGGTGATAAGGAGCATGGGGCAATAATTCAAACAATTGGCTGTGTGGGGCGTTGTTTTGGAACAACGGGAAGCCAGCGCGTAGTTTTCCCCTGCGTTTTGTCTTGATATCATCTCTTAACTGTCGCAATTCATAATACTGTTCCCTTAATAGTATAACCCTTTTCCAATTAGTCATCACGATAACACCATCATCATCTCAAACAACAGAGGCCATCATCTTGCCGGCAGAACTAACTTGCTTAATTATTTTGGGAGCTGGAGAAGCATGGTTTTTCCATTGTTTGCTCTGAATATTTGACTCGGGTTGAAAGTGATGAAACCATGTCTCATCCTGGGTCACTATCTCCTGTACACATTGTATGGATCAGCCATCCTCGTCCACAGGGGTTCGAATCATGCAGTTGATTGATCAGTCGATTTATAAAAATGTTGAAAATTATGTTTTACTAAAGTTTCTAATCATTTTATAATGGATCTCCGATAAAGACAGTGTCACATTATAAATACTTGGGACTTATCTTCTCACCTAAAGCTGTTTGGACAAAAGCTACTTTTACTCTAGCGCAACAAGCAAGAAAAGCCTGTCAACTAATTTACAGTTTAAACACATTGTGTGGTGGTTTGTCAATCCATGTTGCATGTAAACTTTTTGACAGTATTGTACTACCAATATTAACATATGGTGCTGAAATGTTGGGTCTACATCCGTATGAACATATAGAACGAGTGCAGACAAATTATTTTAAGCAAATATTGAGATTACCGAAATCGACTTGTAATGCTGCTGTTTTAGGAGATTGTGGAAGACACTCCTTGTATCCTGTTTATATCTTGAAAAGTGTAATCTACTGGATTAAGTTAATTAATATGAGTTGTGATAGACTTCCTAAACAGACATATTTAATGTTATACCAGCTTGATTCTTGTAACCGTTCTTCATGGGTATCTGGTGTAAAGATATTATTGAATAAATATGGATTTGGTTATGCCTGGATTATGCAAGATGTTAGAAACAGTGGTGCTTTTTTATCCGAATTCAGGCAGCGTATTCTTGATATTGTTTGCCAACACGAGCAAACCAGTAGTAGTAAAAATTCTAAGCTTGAAGCTTACTCTCTTTTTAAATCACTACTTGATATTGAAGTATATTTTACTCATGTTCCTGTCACAGTGTACAGGCAAGCGTTAACCAGGTTTAGGTGCGCTTTTCATAACTTAATGATTAAAAGAGGTCGACGACTGGGTATTGATGAGGAACAAAGGCTGCGTTCATATTGTTTAAATTTGGGTTTAACTATGTTGAAAATGAATTTCACTTTCTTCTTGTATGTAAAGCGTTTATTAATCTTAGAGAAAAATATATTAGCAATAATTATTATCTTTAACCATCTTTGCATTGTTTTGTAAGTTTGATTAATTCAAAATGTCTATTAACTGCCTTAAATGTATTCAAACATCATTTCATGCCTTTGAGTTGTATGATACGTTGCATGCTTGAGAAATTTGAACATATATTTCAGTGTTAACTGTATATTATATAGTGTAAGTATGCAAAAGAATACGTGTGCATAGCAACCTCATATGTATATACTTTTGTATTATTTATGCCCTATGGATCTGTGGCTTTCATGACAAATAAAGTTCTTATTGTCTTAAAAAAATGTAAATTTCCCTGAGAAGCTGATACGCCGGACATACAAGAAGACAGTGATATTCATCTACAATTTGTTTTGTATCGCAAACAACACAACTTCTTAACTCTCTTTGCACCTTAAATTGTCTTCTCTTGTGTGTTGCTAACAAACGTGAACTACACCTGAAACTAGCTAAGGCCGATTTGTATTTGGAAATTAATGGAATTTGTAAATATGTTTTCACAATTAAAGCTGACTTTAAACATAGAGTAAAACATATAGTAACAGATTGAGATATTCACGGCTTTCACTAACATTTTTAATGTGTCAGCGACAATATTAGATGAGTTATGGATATTTCCACATTTCAACTAATGTCTTTGTCAAGCCAGCATCTATGGCGAACCGTCGCAGTTACCTATAAAATGTGAGTGTATAACAAAAAGCCTCCTGAGACAAAAAAAACCCCGTACATGTAGGTACCAAAGCCCGCACTGACAAAAGCCCCAAAGAAAAAAATCATATGATTTCTTTTTAATTCTAATCTTTATGCTTCGTATTATTTATAGTTCTCTGACATGTAAATGTAATATTCATCATATACATGTAAGAAGGTATTATGTAAGTATTGTAAAATAACAAAGTCAGTACTGAAAATCTCAAAAACAATATAAACGATACAGTGAAGTCAGAATTATTGCTTTATTAATATTGTTAGCACAGACCGAAGAGATTTCATTGTGAAGCCAGTAGTGGAGCTTAACAAGCCCGATATACACACTGAACTCGATCATATTAGTTGTATTGAAGTAAAAAGGTAAACACCTTTCTATCCAACAAGAGTCTTAAACATGATGGCGAAATATACATTTATTTGTATAATTCAATCTATTATATTAACTATAGTTCGCACATTTTTAGCTGCAAATTTCAACCAAAAATATACGAAAATCCTACCTACTCACCCTTAATTCGGTGTTATCGGAACAACAACATTATAACATTACATGTATCACGTGACTGTTATCAAACTAGAAAAGCGAAGGAAGAGGGTTTTGTCCTAATATGCATTTAACTTGAGGGGCTTTTGTTAGTGAGGCTTTTGTCCTATGGGGCTTTTGTCCGGACCCCATAAAAATGTATGCTTCATCTTTGGATTAATTGCATAAAACACTGTAATCTCGCTCGCTGTTGCTTTTGGACTCAATATTTCTTTTCGTTTTAGATTTCTGAATACTTTTCAAATTCCCGTCTGATGTAGTTAACAGTTTGCGGCTTTTTCCACCACGACGTAATGCTCCGGAAGAAATCGAGGTTCGATAAAGCGGCATGTTTTACAACAACCGCGACCACATATTGCAGTTGGCACAGGCCCGGCCATTCTGTTAACTCAACGCCGCCGAAGGACGCTTTGATGACGTCACACCAAGGCCATATTTGTCGAATCGCGGGAAAACACCAGAAATTAACAGTGAAAAGTTAATATACAATCAACGACCCTGAGTAGCAGAGCTGGTCAGCGTCGGCATGTTAAAATATCTCTGTGTACTTTATAAGCTAGACGATCTTTTCACATGCTTGTTTTGATCGGTTAGGTTGAAATTTCTTTGTGTGTGAGATTAATTTTAACAGGTGTTCGCACCGACTCTGCGTGTGTAATGGGCGATTCATATGTGATTCGTGTGAAATAAAAATACTTACGCGATTACACATAACATTATTCTCTATTGGCAACAGACGATGAATATAAAATTATACTGACGTGCAAAAGAAACGATACCAAGATTTAGAGAGACTACTGAATAAATTCACACATGCGTTGGATATACAAGCGGTATTCCTTCAAGATTATAAAGTGTTATCAATGACATGATGTCAATCAAATTACACTCATTGGAACCCAAGTGTCCTTTTGATCAATAATGGCATAAACACGTCAGGTAAAATAATTGAAATCATTTGGTGATTCAAAATGCATACCGAAGGAAAAGGGGGTTCATAAAAGAGAATGATAGAGAGAAAAGTGAAACCAAACGGTCTCACTTCGTACGACAAGCATTTAGTTAACCAGACCTGATTTTTTTCTAAGTGACGTCATCTCACTCCTATAGGTGTAAATTTCTGAGAGAGAGGGGGGGGAGGAGAGAGAGAAAAGAGAGAGCGATAGGAGAGAGAGAGAGGGAGGGAGAGGGAGAGGGAGGGAGAGAGAGAGAAAGAGATCTGGGGAGGGAGACAGACAGAGATATTGAAAGAGGGAGACAGAGAGAAAGCGACAGAGACATACAGACAGGTAGAAAGAGGAAGCTACACGGAGAGAAAAAGAGGGAGATACACACAGAGAGAAAAAGAGAAAGGGGAAGAGAGGAGGCGAGAGAGACAAATTAAGGAAGAGACACAGAGAGAAAGAGGAAGAGAGACAGAGAAAGAAAGAAAGACAGAGAGGAAGAGAGAAAGACATAGGAAGAGACAGAGAGGGAGAGAGAAAGACATAGGAAGAGACAGAGAGGGAGAGAGAAAGACATAGAAAGAGAGAGAGGAAGAGGCAGAAAGAGAGGAAGAGGCAGAGAGAGAGGAAGAGAGACAGGAAGATGACACAGAGAGAAAGAGGAAGAGAGAAAGACATAGGAAGAGACAGAGAGGGAGAGAGAAAGACAGAAAGAGGCAGAGAGAGAGGAAGAGGCAGAGACAGAGGAAGAGAAAGAGGAAGAGAGAAAGACATATGAAGAGACAGAGAGGGAGAAAGAAAGACAGAAAGAGAAAGAGGGGAAGAGGCAGAGAGAGAGGAAGAGGCTGAAAGAAAGAGGAAGAGAGAAAGACATAGGAAGAGACAGAGAGAGAGAGAAAGAGGAAGCAACACACAAAGAGATTTCTAAGTCAACATTAATAATGAGTAATTACATAACGAGTCATTTCATTTCCTCATAATCTCATTTCCTGTAATACAATACGAAATGAGCAGTCGCTGCTGATGTCTGCTAAGTACCTGCATGCTTCAAGTCAAGTGTCGTATTTAATAGAGAGACCTATCTTTGTTTTATTGAAGCTAAAGTGAACCAACCTTTGTAATCCAAGTCACATTTGTAGAGTTTGGTTTACTTTTACTTTCACTAAAAAGGGGATAGGTCTCTATGGTATTCAGAATGTACCCGATTACGGGTCAATTGGTTGGATTATTTTCTGTTTTTATTGATACTGGTGCTATATTATGGAACCAAACAGGTTGGTTGACATGCTGCTGTGAGTCGCAGTGCATGACAATGCAGACTCAACTCAATGTTTATTATATATTTTTGTGGGTTGGTTCTCTCTGGCTACAAGCTATCCATATGAAAAGTTCAGTTAACATCAACATTTATGTCGTCAGCTGCAGATTATAAACACTTCTGAATGCACCCAAACAATCCCAAATGAATTAGCTGCCGTAGTCGTACAAAGAGCGTAAATGAACAGGATATTTGCCTTGTCAAATTGTTCACATACATCTAAAGATTTAATTGTAGAGTGTAAACTGTAATTGCCATAATAATTCAAAATGAAATCGAATGTATCTCAGTTTTAGTCCAAACACTTAATTTTCAACCAAAGCTTACAACGCCAAATAAAATGTTGTTGACAATAATGTTGCTATGGAAATGATAGACACTTAATCGACTGAAGCTAGTTTGCAAAGGACTTCACGTGTGTCACAATGGAGAGTTTCAGACATTACTTGCAGGTTATAATAATGCACACCGATAAATAATAGTGTGACTGATCACTCCAAAGCCACGACTTATGCACGCTCAAAAGGCTCCACAATATTACCCAGGTCCTTGAAGCAATGAACAATCTTCAATTGATGTCATTTCCCTGGACAGCATACAACCTAAGCTGCTTGTCAGGTGATATAGAAGTTCAAGAACACATTTCTATCACTGTCCGACCAGGTACCCACTTTCAGCTGGGTGAACTGAGAAAATGGTCAAGTAAGGTCACTTGCCAAGGTGACACTACTGTCATTACCCCTTATAAAAAGGCCGCGGTTATTGGTCCGACACAGGAACCCAATCTGTTAACACGATTCTTCCAACATTGATGTCAAGCATCCGAAAACGAATGTGTGTACGGCAGCGTTAGAACCTTTAACCATGACAAAATCTGACCCTAACCAACCTTCAACTAAGTTAAACTAACCTTCACCTTAACACAACCCACCAAATACTAGCTTGTATGATCAAAGCTCCAAAGCTCAGCCAGATTAAGCAGTCGAACTGGATCTGGTTGAACGACTATACTTACCCCATGCGGGGTAAGTAGGACGAATAACTACGGCCCATAAATAACTAGGTTCTGTATGTCATACGACGATGAACGTTTTTGATTAACTAAAGCAGCTGTATTTGATTCTAACAATAAGAATATGGACTTGTATTTCTCATGTTAAAGAGTGGGCGCGGGATGGCACAGTGGTTAGTGCGTCGGCCAGCAATCTGCAAACCTTGGCGGTTGTGGTTCGAATTCCGCCCCGCGCACTTCTCTTGCAGCTGGAGCCCTGACACCAACTTGGTGTTGATGATACCGCGGTGATGTTGCTGACAGATGGCCGAAAACCACGTAATAATGACGCGATGTATTGTATGTTCGCGCTTAATTGTACGCCAATCACCTGCCCATCATACGCATAAACATAAGTATTATGATGA
>JAUELE010236205.1:0-11698 GCA_031471655.1 Diodora aspera
ATATCCAACGCATTTGTGAATTTATTCAGCAGTCTCTCAAAATCTTGGTATACTTTCTTTTGGACGTCAGTATATGTCGCCAGACATATCGCCTTATGACCAGATATAAAATATAGGCGCCTCACGTCAACTCCTTTGCTTGCTTATGCCCTCGAGATACCAAACTAGAATGTAGCGTGATAAAAACATGTAAACGTATCATCAACCAAAACCCGATCAGTTAAACATTTCGCTGTTTCATACAGCTATTTTCCCATGAGTAGCTCGCGTGGCTGACATCGGTTGGCCTGTCATTGGTCACGTGAGAATTCGGTTTCCAGAACTGATTATACATCCGGGCACTGAATCAAGTAATCAATCAGGAAACAATGGCGCACAAATGGCTTTAGAAATGCGATCATCACCCGTCCAAATATGTTTTCAGAGCTGTAAAGAAAAGTTAAAAAGTTTCAAAAACATTGAACGGTTAATGACGTCGCCTGGTGTCTGCCTGGAGCGGCATCGCCAGTTTGACGCTGGTTGATATTCATTGAAAATTTCAACAGCATTCATTATAGGAGAATTTTGGAAATCGATAATGAAAGAGAGCATTGCGCTGAATACGTTGAGTATTATTTCTTCCATATCAATGGAAAGAAATGCAAACACATTGGAAAAGCGTTTCGAGAAAGCGTTACTTTGCCCACGTATTTCCATCGATTCCGAAGAGCTGAACTCTCTTCAGAACACGAACTTTCAAATTGAAATTGAGATCATTTCATGACCAAGGCTAATGTGATAAAACCCCAGAATGTCTTGGTGCTAGACGAAGTCTAATGTTTCTAAATTCCAAAAAAACCATAATGGAATATTGAATGATATCAAATTACATATGCGCATACAGATTTTATGTTTTATATTTATTTAATTTGAAGTTTATTATATGTTAATGCTAACCGATTGTCAATTCAATCTTCAAATATTAAGTTTTATTTCATTACTGGCAATCGGGTGTGGGATGACCATATTCATAGCAAGAGGTCCGGCTAAAATTAAAGATTACGAGCTATCAACCTCGCAACTCCTATCAAAATACTTTTTTAAAGTAAAAACTCTCTGTTGTTTCTAAATAAGAAGGCTCCAATGATGAAACTCTCTTAAACTGATCAGCTTCAGTGTCTTCGTATTCCATTAAAATGTTGTTTCACCAAACAAAATCACAATGCTTTGTAATGAAGGAATAGGAGTTAAATTTCGCTGGAAATTCTGCTGAATAGGAACTTGTTGAATTAGGCTAATTTTCAATACTCGTTCATTTCCAAGTCCATTTGCTCAGACGGTGTCGGGTTGGTGTATATGTTGACCAAGGCTGAACAGAAGCATGATGCTGAATGGACATCGCTGTTGATGTATTTCTCATCACGTTTAGCTTGTCTGGTCGACAAACAAATATGAACACGAGATCGAATGGACAGTTATTTGGCCTGGGCAAAGCTTCGAATAACACTAAGTGCTGATTGCCGTCCCGTTTACGCTGGTAACAAACGTTTATTTCCATCGTGACCCTGTAATGTACCTCGGCTTTAGAATGTTTGGCTGTCAGCATCATGTACGTGTCTTCCAATAAACACATCAGAACCGGATCAGGATTTATGAAGGAGGGAGCACAGAATATTTCTTGAAAAATATCATTTTCTATTAAAGTCTGGGGCATGATCAGCTGGAACATTTGAAAAATGAACATGCAAAATTGTGCAGTCTCAGCCAGGCCTAGTATTGATTTTTAGGGGTTAATTTGGTGCTCTCGTAGCGAAAAGGAAAATAAAATAAAAGGCGAGCTGAAGGAAATGGGAGATCAGGTGTCTCTGGATCCCGCTCTTCATATAACATATATACATCCAACATTATGTAAAAATGCTAAACGTCTTTCTTGAATATAACTGTGAACGTCAGGAGCGTACATGTAACTAGGACATTTTTAATTGTGAGCATTACGGAGTTGCCAAAGAATTGTCATTAAATAGATGCATTTCGTTATTGTTTTCAGTTGTATGATAGTAATAATAGGCCTACATAACACTATAGCCTCACAAAGAACAGAAACATGTTTTATTTATTATTTCTTCTTGCTTTTTTTCAAATTTTCAAAGTATCAGCACTTGCTTTTTTTGCTACATAGTAGTTACGCCATTCTAATAGATGAACGAGAGCCCACCTAGGCGTAACTTGATTTGGTGACTTGGAATTATTCAGGAGAGCCATTACAGCACTGTTAGCCAGGAATTCTTTGCATTCGGGGTCTTCGTTCACGCTCCCCGGATCCTGCAAGACGGAGGGAACATTACAATACATGGCAACAGATCTTCCAATCAGGATACAAGATCGTGACAACGACTGAGTTCTTTATTATAGTCTGTTTTGTCTTTCCAGACCATTTACATGAGAACACACACACCGATCCTGTCAACATGAAGTTAACATAAGAGAGCAAGAGTTAAGCCATATAAAAATAAATAAATGATCGCCTCTGCTCTAACTTGAAAAACAGACCCGACCTAAAAAAAATATATTTTTAATTTGAATAAAACTGCACAAACAATGCACCAGAAATACTGATACGATGGTATTCGAATTCCTGTTATTTTGTTGACAACATTGGTTGTTTATTTTATTATAAAAGGTACATTATTACAGACAATATGGTTGCAAGGAAATGAATTCTTGTTATTCGTTTTGCACCTGCATATGTATTCATGTCCTCAATATGTAAAAACAATATTTTATTTAAAAAATAAGCCGCCGGCTCTACCCGCCTCTTTCCAGGGAAAAGGACGATCACCAAAACTTATTTTAATGTGGTCTTACAGACAGTATTTTAGAGAAAATAATTAAGACTAGATTCAAAAGTTTGTGATGTCAATAATGTTCAAATGGAACCTGGATTGGGGGGGGGGATATGTTGTTTACCATTGGAGCCTTTCCTCCCTTGGGACTGACGAAGTCGACGTCCAGTCCTGCCTGTTTGAAGACGTTGTAGGGATGTGCCACTTCCGGTAAGTACCAGCCAGTCTTTTTCCCCGTGTTCCCCAGCTGGTCGTGACTTGTAACAACCAAGAGAACCTTCATTTTGATCTGGAAAAAATCAGTTAATGTTGAAAGGAGAAAGTCAAGATGTTAAACAAATTAATCATACACAATACATATACATGGTTTTTGAATGTCCCAGTGCATACATATTACCGATCTTTCATTTAGAAGTCAAAGTGAAATCAAATCTAACTCAACCTTGCATAAACACAGAACCTCAATCGGATTTCATTATTCACATGTTTTGCGAGTATCATATTCAAAGGTCGGATCAGGACGAGTAGTTATGAAATCGATGGATAATATATCAATCAATCTGAGACTTCCAGGCTGCAGAACTCTTGGTGATAATACGGATTGTGAAAAACATAAAATCTTATTTTCTAAAATATTAATTGCAGGCACAACTTTATGCGAGTTTGATTGTTATTGCATTCATAAAAATATGTTTTAAATAATTTAAAAATTTCAAAACTTTTTTGTACATTTTTTATATTTTTTGAATCCATGATGAGCTGCCAGTATTTGCCATCAGTTCTAGAGGCCTTGTGACCCTCGAAGTGAAAACCCTCTCATTGCTCACGGATCTTTGGACAGACATGACAGGATGTAGAATACAGTATCTAATTTAAAGTGTCTGGTTTGTATTGGTGTAGTCCTTACATGTGATCAGATCAAAGATACCTTAACAGTAGCGTATGTAGGAGAGGGCCGGTGCCCTAGGCGCCACTGAGCAATTTGAAATCTTGTCAACACCTCCGACATTCTGCATCCTGGGTCCGTATGTATGAGAAGGAAGATGGCGTCTACTTTATCTGTGTTACATACATTCCTAGATAATGATATCTGTTCAGTGAAAATATCTTACAGAGGCTCCAGAGGGGGTAGGCAAACAGTCGAATATCCACTAACTTTCAAAACCAGGGACATAGAAACCGTTCTGAAATTTGGTATGATAAAGGCTCGGTCACAAAGGCTGTGACAAACAGTATGGACAAGGGTCAGTCATTGCATGATCTAATTGTGGACAACAGCCTCAACGTTCTAGCTATCACTGAAACTTGGTTCAGAGATGGTGACATCGACTATCTTGCGAGAAATAAGATCACCCCTGCTGGTTACCAGCTCATTCATGTGACAAGAACTGGCAAGAGAGGAGGCGGCTGTGCGCCGGTGGTACAAAACAGTGTTACTTGTAAGGATATTACTCAAACACAGCCTGCTCAAAGCTCTTTTGAACTGATAACAGTAGATGCACAAATCAGGAACAGGAAGGTATGTACCTATCGATGTTCTCTACAGACCTCCAAATGAAAGGCTCTTGGACATATTTTGTTATGAACTTCAAGAGCTGCTTGATCACTTGAACAATACTCCTGGACGTTTGCTTTTGTGTGGTGACTTTAATATTCACATGGATAAGACAAGTGATAAGTCAACCCAGAAACTAGCCTCTATCCTCACATCAGCACGTGCTTTGTCCTACCCATAACAATGGGCATATACTAAATCTGCTGTTCTCTAGATCAGATGAACTCAAATTTTGGGAATTTTCCTACGATCACTCGGTTAAATCTGACCATTGTTGTATTATTTGCTCAGTGAATCTAGATAAACTAATCCAGACTCATAAAGACATAACTTGTCGGAAATGGAAGGAAATAAATGTGAAGGGTTTTCAGCAGGACATCAGTTTAGCATTATCCTCCCGTGGAGTTACTGATGACATCAGTGATGTTGTTGACCAGTATAACCGAGTCTTGGTAGATGTGCTGAATAAAGATGCACCGTCAAAGACAGCCAATGTGGTTATACGCTTACATACCAAATTGTTCAACGATGGTATCAGACAAGCCAAACAACTGCGAAGGAGACTTGACTGGAAAATCCATGCAGGACAACGCAATACAGTGAACAAACTCATTGATGAAGCCAAGGGTCCATAGGAGGTTTGCAGTGTATGTAATGATATGCTGTTCAGGAGAAAATCGAGTAAGCTTCCCTCACACCCGTCTCCAAGGCACTTGGCAGATATGTTCATCTCATTATTTAGTCATATCCTGAAAATCAGATCAAGCTTGGAAAGTAACCATGAGGTAGAGACCTCTTTGTTCCTCAATGCACTAGTTGAACAACACTGAGCAAATTCCAGCCTGCAACATGTGATGAAATATCAAAAATGCTTTCTAAAAGTTCATCGAAGTCTTGCTCGCTAGACCCTTTACCTACATGACTCCTGAAGCTAGTGGCTGCAGATGTCATCCTTATCATCACCAGACTGGTTAATCTCTCTTTGAAAGGTTGTGAAGTTCCAATGTCGTTAAAAGAGGCCCTAATAACACAACTTCTTAAGAAACCTAATCTCGTTTCAGAGATCCTGGGGAAATAATAGACCAGTGTCCAGTCTGACATTCCTCTCTAAAACAATTGAACGCATTTTAGCTAGTCGACTACAGGCTCATTTTGAAATTAAAAAAACTTCAGGAGATCATGCAGTCTGCCTACAAACAACGCCACAGTACGGAGTCGCCTTCCTACGGGTACAAAATGACCTCCTCTTGTCATTGGACAGTGACGTTGCTGCTGTACTAGTGTTGCTTGATCTATCTGAGGTATTTCACACAATAGATCATTCCATTCTTCTGTCCCTGCCAGAGACCCGTATTGGCATCACTGATGATTCTTTGTGTTGGCATAGGTCATACCCGAGCAACCGGTATCACCACAAGGATCTGTGTTTGGACCCACATTGTTCACGCTCTACACACTTCCAGTTGGTGATATTATTCGTTCACGTGATCTTGGATTTCACCTATTTGCTGATGATTCCCAGCTTTACATCGGGTTCAAACCACTACTTTCAACGTCTGTCGTACTGGCACAAGAGAAAATTCCTTCATGTGCTGATGACATCAGACACTGGATGAAATCCCACTTTATAAAACTCAATCCTGGCAAAACAGAGTTTATCATTCTTAGCTCCAAATCAATGCTCTCTAGATTTGTTTTTCCCCAATTGGTGATCGGCAATTTTCAGTTTCAACCGAAAACTCATGTCAAAAATCTTGGGATGATGTTTGAATCTCTCGGTGTTGACAAACAGATAAGTGCCATATGTAGGCAGTCTTACTTCCATCTAAGTAATATTAGGCAGATAAAGAAATATGTCGGAAATCACGCTGTTAAAGTCTATGTCTTTTCAAGAATAGACTATTGTAAGAGTCTTTTGTATCGAGCACACAAACACGCTGGTCTTGCTCCATGCTACCTTTCAAGTCTTTTAATCTACCACAACCGAGACGTCAGTTACGACATAGAGAGTCTAGAGTGCTGCATGTTCCCTTAACTAGAACCAAGTCTTTTAGTGACAGATCATTCTCGAAAGCAGGCCCAGGAATATGGAATATCCAGGAAATAACAGACATCTATCAGTTTAAACGTGCACTGAAGACTCACATATTTAACATTGCCTTTGCCTGAGCGCCTCTGAGCAAATTGTTGGAAAAGGCGCTATATAAATGCCAGCCGTATTATTATTATTTTTGTTAATTTACATTGCCTTAGTATCTTTAAATCTTCAGCGTATCCATGGCATCAAGTGACTGAACTGAATATTAATTGTTCCTGCAACTCACGTTGAAATGCCGGCTTCTTGACCTCCTTCCAGAACAAAAGAAAGTGTTTCGTGTTCGTCCTTGCCGAGGTTTACTTCAGTGTATGATGGTAACACACCAAGTCCTTTACTGTCCGACGAGGTTAACACGATGCGTTGAGAGTTACTCCCCTTATTCATGACCTCGACAATTATCTTTGCAGTACTTCCGGGTCGAAGGTCACCTGAAATTGATTTTTGCTTTTTCATATCAGCCTGGTTTTCGGCCTCCACTCGCAAACGCTATGTTCTACAAGGTGGCCAATCGTAGCTACTCGTCTCTTTCCGTGATCTATCAGAGGACTCGTATGCCTCTCGTCGCCTTTTTAGATAAGACCCACCACAGTCCAGCGCAAAGCGAGTACAAGAAACTGATTTGAAAACTACTGTAGGGAAAGATAACTAGCTTTGGGCCTTTGTTTGACAATATTCGGGGAAAGCGATGTTATTAAATAAATGTTATGCCAACAAAACCATACAATTGCAGACTTAACAGAAGAGGACATTTGTGTTATAAATCACCATTCAAGCAAATTAATAAAAATGGAAATATTTGGTCGTATCACCTCTAAACGTGCGCCACGAATCCGCTTGGTAACACTCGGCTTAATCCGTAAAGGCCTATATGAAATCAATACCACCCATTCCGTAAATGTTCCGCATGCCTGGTGTCCAGGGGCATAGGAGTCCTCTGACAGGTTACGGAAAGAGACGAGTAGCTACGATTGACAATGTGGCGTAAGTGGTGGTGCGGAACCCGGTTATGACGTCATCATAATGTGTGTGTTGATGCGAGATCTGTTTAAAGCCACAAGTCATCCTGAGGCGTCCCTTTTGTTTATCGCATTGATCTGCGTTAATCGTAGCGTAAACAAATCGGGAAAACAACGTTTGGTATGGAACCACTCGAAGAATAGAAAATACATGATTTCAACACGATGCAACTTTGATCATGTCCCTTTAAAACGATACACGAGGAGAAGAAAAGACATGGAATAAGACGTTGAGACAGTTGTACCTTGTACTTCCACCACCTTCAGTGACACTGTACTCGGGTGAATGGTCTTCACTTCATTTTTCACAGCATGGCCATTAATATCTTCTCCTTCCACTACAACTTTCGTAGTCTAAAAGATACAATTTCATCTAAATCTAAATTCGTCCTACATATCATATCAATAATCTTAACAGGAACCTTATTCAGTATGCATTTTCAGATGAAACGAACTGCTTCTACATTAACATAATTTATTAAATTTTATGCTATATTTTTTCCGAATTCACTTACAAGTATTTTAATATGATCCTAGTCTGTCATCCAGACCCTGAAGTTTTATTATAATAGAGACAAGATATTCTAGATATTTTCCCAGTCTAGATAGCTGCAACTGCTGAAGTAAGCAGACTTCCTGAGATCTTATTTATTTTATTACAAATGTATAAAGTTTCCATTTAATGAAAAGATAGAAATATTAATCTTACCTCAGAGACTTTATTTAAGTCTAATATAATCCTCAAACTCTGTAATACATCATTATTTACTGAGTTTAAAAAATAAAATAAAAACTGCATTTGGATTAAGAATGTTAACCGATCGGGTAATGTCAAATGTTTCTTAGTTTCGTACATGACATTAAGATATAAAACATGAAAATGTACTTGCCTTATCTGGTACGGGCATCTCAGCAATATAATGCTGTCCGTGCACACTGAGGATTGCCCGGTTCATTTCGTGTCCTTTCAAATCAAGTAAAACCAAGTGATTCGCCTTTACCACTGGAACTTCTGATGGTATCGCAAGGTAGTGGGTTATCCTTTCTCCTGAAATCCAAAACGATGTTAAAGCAACACGTTCTCTAATTCCTTTTAATGTCATATTTTAAATTATACTGTATCGACGTCCAAAAAAAGATGCAAATAATAAATATTCAATCTCTTTTTTAAACCTATGTCTCTTTGTGTCACCGTTCATCAAGAGCCTCTGCTGTCATGGATTGTCATCTGGCTTCGTCATGCTAACACAACGTTCTCTTGAATACATACATCTTACATTATGCAACATACGCTTTCTTCTTTGCTCATCTTTCAAGGTGTTGCTATAGTTTCTTTTGAACGTCAGTATATATTCCTTTTCATAGCACACATGTTTAAACTTTGGGCTTTTATGTATTGGACAGGACGTCTATATTTAAAGATTTAAATATTAAAATCTTAAAAGAAATTTAAAGATTCAAACCGAAAATCAACTACACTGACATGCAAAAGAAACGATACCAAAATTTTAAGAGTATACTGAATAAATTCACACATACGTGGCACATGCAAAAGATATAACTTCAAGATTAGGAAGTTTTAATAATGACATGATGACATTGAAATTTCAAGCATCATTTTGATCCCCTATGACATAAAGACGTAAGGGACCATAATTGAAATCATTTGATATCGTTTCTTTTGCACGTCAGTATAGTTGACGGCATTCTCAGAATTCACTGTTATTCAGTTTGTATAATAAATAAGCAAAAGTAATATCCTATACAAGAAATTGTTCAAATTATATAAATCATAAATGGATATTAAATTCATAGTAACTACATTGATGTAATAATTTGAATCGTGATATGAAAAACTGTCTTACCAACTACAGGATTGCCATCAATGTGTAGAGTCAAGCCACTGAATCCGTCGGTTCGGAGAACACTGTGCTTGATGAGGCTTGTCATCTAGTCATATAAAGACAAATATATACCACAATTAAAGTTGGATACGTGCTCCCGAACGCTAAAATAGGTCTGGTGCTATCTGTGTGAAATAAATAAACTGTAAATTATACATTGTAAAAGTATATGCCTAATTAAATAACGCCGTATGACCACAGTTCCTGCAGTGCAGCTTTATTTTCTACTTTCAAACAGCCAGCCTCATTCCGAACCTTTCTCTGAGAGTATATCTCGAAAAAATTCCGTCGATTTCCGAATGCATATATTTGCAAGTGTAACATTTAAGAAGGTTTACGAATATTTTCGAATTTGAAACTGTTGAATTTAAAAACAAATAATTTAGGATAAACATCATTCATGCAGAGACGCAAAATTGAAAATAATCTCGCTCTGTGTCTCTCTGTTCTTGATCGTGTTGATGTTTTAAGATCTCATTTGTTAAGTCAGTTAAACGTCCTCAAGGGTTTAATTCTTTCAAATATAAGATTGCCACATGAAATATGAAACCTTAAATGTTCTGCTCAACAATGATCGAACAGTTTCGTTACCTTTGAAGGTGTATGTAGATTCGAGATTTTGATTCCGTGTTGGCGCAGTATAGCGGGGGCGAGCTGTTCCACGGACCGCCCTACTATTGCTGAATACAGAAAACATTATGACAAATAAGTGTCAGTTATATCTAAACAGTGAAATACGCCGAAGGAGTTAGCTAGCATAAACGAGGCACTCTCAGTTATATTCAATACCTGTTTAATCTTGTAAGTTCTAACTTTCTGAATGAAAGCTATTGCAAGCTGATGAAGTTCTATATGCCTGCAAAAGTTAAACCAAATATCTAGATCCCATCGATGGCGTTCAGTGACATTAGGTTTAGATACGATGCAATATCTCTTTCACACAAGAAGTACCTTTTATTTATAAAACTATATGAAACTACAATGCATTCATATTAAGTGTATGTACACAGTTGATATTATAGATGTGTGTGTTATTAATGTACACTGCCGGGCAGAAAAAACGATACCAAGATTTTGAGAGCTTACTGACTAAATTATTGACAATTGCGTTGGATATGCAAGAGATATACCTTCGTGATTTGGAAGTTTTATCAACGACATGATGTCAATCAAATTACACTCGTTGAAATCCAAGCATCTTTTTGATCACCTATGACATAAAGACGTAAAGAAAAATAACTGAAGTCATTTGGCATCGTTTTTTTTGCCCGGCAGTATAGATGGAATGTGAGGCGAGTTGGCCTCGTGCAACGACCGGAGGTCATGAGCTTGCAAAGTTACGCAACGTGGAGCTTGGAGAGTAGTTGGATTGGTGACTAGCTAGTGTTTGAAAGCATCCAGGCCTTCAAGGGTTCGCCACTTCCTCGCACTAAGACACTGGCAATGTCAGTGGTGTCACCTTGGGCAAGTGGCTTTACTCGTAATTCGCCTCAGCCCATCCAGCTGAAATTGGGTACCTGGTCGGAAAGTGATGGTAGCCTTCTAGCGCCTAACTAACAGATAGACCTGGGTGATCCATCAATAGCTCAACATTGCAAACGAGAATTCACGAAATACGTTTAAGAAATGTTAGAAATCCAACCGTACAATCATTCTACTATCATCCTATAGTAGAACATTCTCAAATCCCAAATGTCCCAAATCAAGTTTGGGACACCAGCTCAATAGTTTATCCATGACTGCATGTTAAAGTACAACATAAACAATTGAACCATCTATACCCATTTATTTAAAGGCATACTGCCAACAAATATGAGACTTGTTTTGACTGACGTTAAGTTGACACAACAAATAAAAAAAACATCCTTCCTGCACTGATAAAACAAATACCCTCTCTTACCTAAACCAACATTACTCAAACTTTTAAAACATTTATACTGATGGCTTTAATTTTGAACATAAACAACAGACGAACAGAAAGCTCGTCTGCCCGACCATCAATCAATTTACACAGCTGAACTAACAGCTTTAGCTCCAGCCTTAACAGATATAGACCAACAAACTCAAACCCCATAAAATTCACTTAGTGCTGACTCACTTAGTGCAATCCAATCACTAAATCCAAAGAAAACTAGAAAGTGTGTTTACGTAAAAAAAACCCGAAAGATGTCTCCCCCTCCTCCAAATATTAAAGCATCAAGAGCACCGTTGCTGCATAAGGAGATGGAAATATGTTTCAATAAGCCAGTTCATCAGTACTAAAAATAGTAACATGGTTAAAACTTGAAAGGTTGGCACAAATG
>JAUELE010236216.1:0-20389 GCA_031471655.1 Diodora aspera
GTTGATGTTGACTGAGCTCCCCCGCCGCCCAATGACGAGAATGTAGTGGGGTGGCTTGAAAATGTACACCTCCAGCAGCAGATAGCGAAACTGGATCTTTTCGAGAGAAGATGACTCAAGAAGAGCATCAGATTCCTATTTGAAATAATCTTACAGGACAAGTATGAAGTTACTGGAACCCTTTCCTTGTAAGTCACAGGGACACTTCCTGGGGACCCCGAACTTTGATATCAGGTTTCATCCACTATCAAGAGCTATCATCCTATTTCATCCTTGCAGAGAGTGCAAGAATCGCATTGATGTCCCGTCAAGTACGCCTTGGCCCCTGGACACAGCTGACACTTTGAAACGAACTGATCTAATTCCTCACGATCATCATGTTCATTTGACTCTTCCGAACACATCATTAATCTGCCGAGTGTTGTAACGAGGGTCGTTATCTTCTTTGACAGCCATGATGGTTCACGGAGTGAGTGACGTTGACTTCCGGTCCGTCTTGTCCCTTTCAAGGTCGACTCTTGTCATGACTGTAAGTCCGAGCAAAGACAATTAATCGTGTCTTATTCCAGGAGCTTTCAACCTTAAATCTACCCCACCCTGTTTGTTCAGTAATGTGAGTTTGCACTTATACCATAATAAAGCAACCGATAAAGGGAAATTTAATATTCTGCATTTAACATGTTTAATTTAAGTCCAAATACCAACATTAATAGCACATAATAATGTTAACATCACTTATTCATAAACAACTAACGACAAACAGATACCGATATACCAGAAGCAAACAGTCAATCAATGAGAACTTCAAATTTTCTTCTCGACTTCCGTTTTAAAAAAATTACAATTCATATTCTAAATCAATGTCGCCTCACAATCCATCCGAGAGCTGAGTGCTTAACTTTATAAGTCCATCAGAAACTGTCCAGCTGCTACAGGATTGAATGTCCGTCACTATCTGATAGAAATATGAAACAATAAAACAGATGGGAAACTTAATAATCCTGGGGAGTAATTTGATGGGTATTTGTTGTTGCGTGTAATGTGAGTATTGATATTCTGACCACACGCTGTCACATTTACAGACTGGACATGTACTACAGAGAATTACTCTCAAGTTATTATTAATGTAAACTGACGAGCAAAAGAAAGTATACAGATTAGTTTTGGGGAATGATAAAAAGGTATAAACACAAGGTGATACCCATCCTTTATTTCGAAGGTATAAGCATTTGACGAGATGTCAGAACATTTATATACAATAATCAGCATTAAATGTGTTTTAAACATATTTATTCCGATGTTACAAGAAATCGGCTGGATCGGCAAACAAGCCGCTAAGGCTTGTATTAATGCCTCTCCAGTAATACATTGTTTTCAATAACACGGAATATATATTCAAGGTCAATAAACAAAGCAGAGTACAAAACAAAAACAAAACCTTAAGATGTATAAAACATGATGCATGATGTGTTGGAACGGTCAAGTGGAAGAGATGAAGATTTATATGTTGCAGGATTAAAGAAATTGCTTAAATCTGCCTGACTTAACAATAAAATCATGTACATGTACTGATTTTAATATCATGAAATTTATATCTTTTGATTTCTCTGAATTTCTATATAGGACAGAGTTCAAATCGTATCCTTGTGTATAGAAATACATATCTTTACGAATATCACCATAAAATTCACAAACAAAAAAGTAGTGAACAGCATTTTCATAGGGATGGTCACATTGACATGCTGAATTTAAAACAAGATGTCTCTGAAATTTATCATCATTTAGATCACTACACCCAAGCCTGAGGCGAGCATGGATTACCTGACAATATCTACTGCCAAAATTTAAATCAAAGTAAATAGTAGAAATAGGCTGATGCCTTATTAATTGTTTGAAGCGTGAAAGAGTTCCAGCGTTTATAGTATCGCTTGGCAGATCATTATAGTATCAGGCAAAAATGACAGCATAAAATGCGGTTTTACAGAGAATTGTTTGTTATTTAGATAGATTACGTAGACTATAATTACTAACACTTGAAACAGGATTTGGAATTAGTTCGCATAGATAATCTGGGACTAATTTATTTACCATTTTATAAAACAGTAATACTTTTGAGTGTTGTCTTCTGACAGCAAGAGCGCACATGTTTGTTTCGTTATATATTTTACTGTGGCTTGTTCCTCTTGTTCTCAGTGCATCTCGATTTAGATTTTCGAGATTTGTTTCTTGTTCCTTTGTGCAGTTATCCCATAAATGGCAGCAATATTCAAATGAAGAAAGTATAAAGGATTCATACATTAATTTCAAAGTTTTCCAACTTCATTTCAGTTCAATATCGGAACAAACAGGGAGCGCCATCTCCACACGTGTTGTTGCGGTCATCCAAACAGCCATGGTTTTGATCCAAAATGCGCGACGCCCTGCTGGCTTTAATCACACGTAGTTGACAGTTGTTGGGAATATCATTATCTGCTACTAAAGATGTGCATCGGATTGGTTTTAGCCATCTAACCACCCATATCCAAGGTTTTGTCGAAACCACCTAAACTAAACCAACGGTGGCTGCAGAAATGATCAAACCACCCGAAAGAAATGTTGGCTGAGGCAAACCCATCGAAAACCACAAACACATAAACCGAAACCAAATACTCCAAGAAAGTTTAGCGGGGTAAACTTGGATTGTTTTATTTGATTTAATGTGTTTTTCGTAAACATTGATTTGGAATTTTTTGTGTGGTTTCGCACACCTATGTCTACAACTGTGAGGGCAGTATGCTTCTGTTAATGGTAAACACTTCGGTGACACACCGCTCAACAATAACAATTCTTGCAGTAATAGTATTCTTCGGTGACAAATCACTCATAATAAACTTTCTATGTTGACACATCACTCAATAATAAACATTCATTGTTGACACTTCGCTCAACAATAAACACTCTTCAGTGACGCACCACTCAGTAATAAACCATCTTTGGTGACACACCGCTCAATAATAAACATTCTTTGGTGACACACCGCTCAATAACAAACATTTTATGTTGACAAACCACTCAATAATAAAGATTCTATTTTGACACATCGCTCAACAACAAACATTCTACGCTGACGCATCCCTCAAGAATACACATTCTTCGGTGACACATGACTCAATAATACACATTCTTCGGTGACACATCACTCAATAATAAACACTCTTTAGTGACACATCACAATAGTAAACAAACAATTAAATTCTAAGGTATTGTCGTATAAGTGGTAGTAATATGCAGTCACATCAAAACGTTCTGGGTGAGGCTTAGAACGTTTTGAATGCTCGTAAGTTTAGCTCGGTATTACTCCGATATTTGTATCTAACTTGTACAGTCTATTGTATATACATGTATAGTCTCTCGCACTTCTATGAAGAATGACCTGTTTACCTTTAATGAATTTTCTATTTTCTGTCTAAATATAGTTGTACGTTAGTTGAGGCTTATAAAAAACAACTTTCATAAACCGTCCGTCTGATCAACCAGTAAACTGGTTCATTAGGAAAGTCCTCGGATTACGAAAGAGCACAGCAACGATGAAGGATTGTCTTAAAACCTTCAAAATTACTTCGAATATTAGACGCAAAATCAACGCTCAGACAGATGACGTCATAACCTGCCCACTAACGTCTGTTTCAGCAAGGCCATCCCAACACTTGCACGACGTAGCATGATTAAATCAATGACAATTAATGGTTATTGTTCCTATTAAAACAACTCAGGGACACAAGTAAGATTAACAAAGCTTGCAATCGTGTCTCAAAATATCTCCATCTTGATTGCTTTCCAATAAACTGTAATGTCACATTTCAGGGTAACTGACATTGTGCGTTTCACTTTGATCGCATCTGTCAACATCAAAGGAACTTCAGACAGACATACGTTCGAATTGAAAAAAAGGTTGGCCACAATATGCATCTTTATATTATAACATATAATGGATAATGAACATATGATATATTTTTAGGTAGACTGTGTTAACAGTCAATTTCAGAGGACCTCTGGATGTATTTGGATTTTGTACTTATTTGTATATCTGCATATGTGAACTGGGCCTCTAATTTGACCCTTTACGGGTGATAACATTTGTGCAGGGGGTATCTTTATGAGAGCAACCATATGATTAATAGGGGCTGGAATATTTTGGAAATAAATAGTTTGCAGTTTGGAAATAAAAGTTTTCTTCTTTGACAGAAAATAAATGGATTGCATGAGTGAGTGAGTTGGGGCTTTACGTGGCTTCCGTCAATCTTTCAGCCACATCACCACGGTCTCACCAACATCACGTCGGTGTCGGGGCTCCTGTCTCTCCGGGCTGAAAGGGAGGTACCCGGATGGAACTCGAACCACAACCGGCACAGCTGACATACTAGTATTGCATTGCCAAAATGCTAACCACTACGCCTAGGCTGGGACAAAAATAAAAAAATATTCTCTGACATTCTTATAAACCCAAGTGACCTGTCTGTGACATTGTGGTACCTTGTTCAGACGTGAATTGAGGCTGGAGGTCACGAACCAAAACAAGTTCAGAAACTCTGGACAAAACGATGTTCTTTAAAGTGACTACCGACATTTACATATAAATGACTAACTCTCCCACACTTACAACCGTCGTCTAACGAAATCCCCACTCTCCGCCGATTACTTGGTAAGGAGTTTATGTTTGTCCAGAAAGAAAACATCGCGATCGGCTCGATTCTGGCTTATTTTAGCTCTCCAGTTTAATTGTCGTTTAAGTCTCGTAGATGTTCTGAATACTGAAGTGGCAAGTGTTGCTTGTTCGGAAGACAGTCCAAACCATTTGTGAAGCAGGCGTACTTCTACAATTCAAATATGGATAACTTGTTTGCATTTTGTGGTCTGGGTTTGGGAGCTACTGCGTGCATATGGGTAATAGACCTTTGTGAACGAGAGTCGTTGTTTATTAATATAGATATTTTATCAAAGGTCTGTTGTGGCAGATTTGGTTTCTAGTGATAGATTTCTGATTCCGCCATTTAGAAATTCATCCCAGAATTTAGAAAATATACTGATGTGCAAAAGAAACGATAACAAATGTTTCAATTATTTTACCCTCACGTCTTTATGCTTGGATTTCAATGAGTGTAATTTGATTGGCATCATACCACTGTTATATGCCTGTACAAAAACATGAAAAATAAAAAAAAATAAAAACAAATCATACCATTGGTAAAACTTCCTAATCTCGAAGGGATATCCCTTGCTTATCCAACGTATGTGTGCATGTATTCAGTAGTCTCTCAAAATCTTGGTATCGTTTCTTTTGCACGTCAGTATATAATCATAATATATACCAAATACATCTGACGTCGCAAATGAAGGTTTATTGGATTTGGACCTTCAAAATGCTAACGATGAGAAGTCTTGATCGACAGATATGAATTGTATGCGGAAGATGTCAAGGCTTGGGTTACTAATTAGGCTTGCTGGTGGGCGACAGCTGACCTTACAGCTCAACGGAGACACTGCTGCTAGGGACACCATTGGTGAATGCATCTCTGCAATAAGATTGGGTACGGATGATGAATTCTCAGAATTCTGACTTGATATTGCACTTTAATTTATATACGTTTCATTAAACGAAAGCGAGTGATTAAGTAAACGTAAAAATTAACGTTGTCCTTAAATCTTCGTCGGTACGGTTAACTTAATTTTTCATCCGTACTTGTAAGCAAAATCTGATGGCATGATGTCTTTAAGCTGGTATTAAAAACTATTATACATGTAGTTGGTCGGTAGGTTGGGGAGGTGGGCGGGGGGGGGGGGCGTTTTTGAGTTGGTGGCACGAGATATTACAGTGCCAAAAGAAAGGAATAGCAGCAGCACGTTTTGGACCAAAAAACGTCGAGAGGGTGGGAATTCAGTCCTCATTCAATTCAAGGGGATATGGGATCGAGCCCCGCTTCTGGCACCCATGTTGAGTAAAATTATGTTACAAAGATAATCGTTTATAAATAATTATTCGCATTTTTTCAATGTATAACGCCGTCATCCGATAGCTTCATTCATGCTTATCCCGCAGTGGCTAATAAACAGACATTTCTATTGGCAAATGGACGTAGAAGCAATGTTACAATACTCGTTATCAATCGAATCCGTCGAAGATCAGAGAGTCAAATATTTGTTCTGAAGTTTAGTTCAAATGTTTACACGACCTGCTCAGCCTAATTTAAGCAGCGGAGTCTTCCGATATGTCAGTGGCTGTAAACACAGGACAGTTCTCTGCTTAAACAAGCCCAGTCATACAAAACACAAAGAAGTTAGCCATCTTGTTGTTGGTGTCTGTGTAAGATGCATCCTATTACCCCTATTCATGTCGTCAATGGCGAGTAAAACACACTAAGACACTATACGGAGTATTGTGTTTTGCTCTTATTCAAGGTTGTTCATAGATTAACAAGCTTCGAGTATATGTCATTGTTTGAAATCAGCTTGAAAACTTATTGAAAATGAGAAGGTTGTTTTGTTAACTCTCAACAAAGCAGTGACGAAAGTGTGGGGCTACATATTTCGACAGTAATTGAAACTAGTGCGATTTGAAGTTGCTGAATATATATTCCACGGGATACAGCATGCTACAGGCAATGATGAAAAACCCGATAAAATCAATTTTCGTTCCTCCCCGTTGACTGGGTTTCAATTTTGGAGACGCCATGGGGAATATGAAACACTTTCTGAAAATATGGAACCCGTCACTCCTTCGTCTCCCCTCCCCCGTAAATTTGTTTTTATTAAGATGAAGGGAAAATACACGTTAAATATAAAACATCTCACATTAGAATGCTATTTTGCAATTCGAATTAATGAATCCGTATACTTTTCTACATTCGAGCATAGACTGGCTATGACATAGTGTTGTTTATACAGTTGTAAAGAGGTACTCTTTGTGATACTTAAACTTCGAGTTGGCCTGCGTCTTTCCGTAAAAGAATTGTCTCCCGTATTAAGTGCCAACAATAAATAAGGTTTCTTATAGATGGCTTGGAATCGAGTTGAACGAAGAGATAAGGTTATACTTTTGGTAGAAAGTCCGGTAAGACTTTAGTTACTTCTTGTCAAGGTACACCACTAGTTTCGTCTTACCTTTCCTCTCTCAACAGACTGTGCTTTGATTACAGACAGTTGCGGGGCTTCAAGTGAAAACGAAACACTTTTAGCTGGGGATGGCTGTGTTAAGACGAGGGTCGTGTTTCCGGTTCCTGGCAGAGTGGACGACGTTTGGGCCGCAACAGACGGACATGGAGACGGACAAGGAGAGATTGCAGACTCGCTTGGCGCCGAGCCGCGTCGAGAGCTTGTCCTTGAATTACTCGATGATCTCCTTCGGTTTTTACGAACCACTGTTCCTGCTCGTCCCAACATTAGTAAGCAATATTGTCGATCCTCTTCAAGAAACTATAAATACACATAATTATACACTTTCATCCTGTCAGGCCGCAAGAGCATGCAAAAGTAACTTGAAAAGTAAATCCCTGTCAGGCAGTTCCACTCAACCAGAACATATGTTGTCACAGAATGTGTTATTCACCACAAAAACAAACTGTTTCAACTGGATTTCGAAAACTTCAAATTCTTCAACTCTTTCGAAACAGGATTACACTTGCGGATCAGAATCAATGAACTGGTATAAGGCTTTCCGTCATCAGATATTCCGGACAAGACTCCAAGTATAACGAGATTGTACGCGTCAGCATCATCCAATTGTATGACACCTTTCTTCTCCTGTTAATTCGGATTTAAGTTTAACTGTATGTGATGCAGAGAAGACCCAAGCTCAGCTGAAGTTGTCCAAACCTTCTGTTTTCCAGTGTTCTGTACACACGTTGTTACGTGCCTGGCCTGATCGTAATGCATCATTAAAATGTCACCTGTTTATATCGTCACCATTACGTTCGATACTCCATCAATACAAGAACTGAGGCTTCTATAACGGAGCCGGCCTTGTACTCTGGTCCTTGTCTACACTTTATCGCTACGTCGAATCACATGTAACTGTCTGGAAACATGTTATTTAAGCTGATTTACTTCCGTATCGCCCTTCAGTCGTATGGTTCCATGTACGTAACCAATTTCCTAAGTCATATTGTAATCCCGCAACTGGTTACCGATATTGACGTGCCAATAAGGGGGTTAGTCCTCAAAAGGGGTTTAATTCTCCATTTCACAATAGCAAATTTTTGTCAATAGGCTTCTGATTACCACGTTTTGAAACAGAATCCTGAATGTTAGGAGCATCAGCAAGCATCATGGGTAGTTATTATTGATGTCAAATCAAAGCGATCTGCGTCGATTGATCGGGAAATGATTAGACAGAGATTTTTGTCCAGATAAATTTCGTTTTAAATCCATCCAGTAATTGAACATAGTATTCCAAATTTCTGCTGAAGTTATAACCCTAGTACATCCAATCCAACAGTTTGTAACACAGTCTTTACAATTATTTTAAACATGTTGTTTCCAGTCCAACGACGTTGCGCTTGGTGTTAAGTAGCCTCAAGATATCCAGACTCTGAGAACACAGACTGAAGCTTTATAAATTGTACAGCACGAAAGTTGCTTTCAGTTCTCTACTAAGCTTGATTCTGTTATTCCATTAACCCGTCCAATACAATAGGAATTTCACGTCATCACGTTCTCTAATGCGTAGGCTGAAAAAGATTTGCCTCCGGTTCGCAGGATAAATTGATGTGTTAAAGTGAAAGAAAACAGAATATTTCCTCAAAAAGACGGAATATCCCCGCAGTGCTTTCCACTTTAGCTTCGCATCTCGCTTCCAATTAGACGTAAATGAACTGAAACGTCCCTCAATTTAACGAGTGTCTTTGCAGTGGATTTGTCAATACTATCAGATGAAATCCAGCTAGGCGTGAGTCCAGACTTGAATACAAAGTTCATTAGATATGATGTACTCTCAGAGTAGGAGACGCTTCAGGAGAAAGCTTCCATCTTTTCTCCTTCAATCTGTCAATTTCAGAAGCCTCTGCTATCGCCTCTCATCCCACATTCGTCAGCAAGCTTTTACGAGCACCTGTCGTGGTAATTTAATAAAGCAACCTATTTCATTTATCACCACTAAACACGATGGTCAGCCAAATGGCAAAGAATGTAAACGAACTACCAAATTAACTGCAGCTTCTGAAGATAAGCACCTTTAGACAAAAAATGATTATGACAGCACAGTCAGATTTAAAGTCCTAAGCATCGCCTCGGCCCTCTTCATCCATGCAAATGAAATTATATTAGATTTATGCCAGGTCTATATCCGGCAGCTCTGGCTAGGTTGGTCTTAGCTGCACAGCCCTAACGGGAAGAGTCTGTATTTCAATAATTGCATATCTGGTCCAAGACATGACCTGTTCATCATGGAGATTATTATTAGATATCCCCACCAACCAGCAGAAAACGCACAAATAATAATTTCACTTTCATCAATATGGGCACGAGAGATCAACCTGTGCAGAGAGCGGAAAAATGTCACAGCAAAATCAATCACGAGACTCTATCGATACGAAGCTAATCGGAGCTCACGGCACCATGCCGAGATTTTCACCATCATCGAGAAACATGTGATGGGAAGATAGAGGAACGCCCTTTTCGTGACAGGGAGGACTGGCTGAATGTGCCAATCGATGGGTGATGTCAGGGTATCACACATAAACAAGGCGTTGGAAGGATTATTGATACAAAAGCTAATTACAGCACTTGAAAAGAACACAAGCTTAATGGCGGTATGGCTGATTGGTGAGCTGGCTGTTTTGAAAAACCTTCAATTGAACAGTTTGTATAATGAGAAAAATAGAAGTGGTTTGTGTTGAAGGTCAAAAACGAAATCATGGGGAATTTGTTTCTTTTCAAGTGCGTCTGATGAAAAATAAAATCTGGAAACACATGCAAATGACAAATTTAGCTATGACTAAATTATACAATCACTGGCTTCTACATCGAGGATTCAAACCAATTGTAAAATGATAGGCAATGTTAGAAAGAAAACTTCATGGCTTTAGCAAGACTGTAATGACACTAAGCATACGGGTCTCGGACTCATTTGCAGGAATTCGAACCCAGTATACGTACATTCCTGCTTTATACGCAAATGTTCTAAGAACTAACCTATCCTACCGCCCCCATGCCACTACCTACACTGTCTTTGAAGCACTAATACTGTACAGCTAAGCCGTCGTGTGCTAATGAGTCTGTGTAGATCTCGATGACGTGAACATCTGGCTGCTATCTGACAAAATCAGTACGGTAGAATATATAATGATGAAACCGCAGTATGTACGTACTCGGAAGCCAGCGTTATTACTTTTTATCATTTATGTAACTTATCTTCTTTCTGGCCGAACAATAGCGAGATATTGACCCGGGACTGGTTCAATATTGCCCTGATCGTACACATTGATCATAAATGCAGCACAGAATGTGTGAAATAGACTGTGATGTAAATTTAAAAGGTACATTCATGGTTCACTAAACATCTGCTGTATTACTATAGTTTCTGTTTGATCTGAATTCATTACGTGTAGACAAAATGCGATCCATATTTCAGTCTAATGGTAAATGAATATGCTGATAGCCGCTTATTGCCGCCTTTATACTCATAATGAGAAATTTATGACACCCGCTTTGAATATAAATGAGGTAGAATATAAATCTAGCACAGTAGGTTAGAAACGGACAGTTTTCTGATTTCACCGTTAATCTATGTATTTTGTATTATTTTTGAATTTCTCAATTAACATTAATGGACTTAAAGAGTGTTCCGTACGGTTCAATTTCATTGTTCAGAAGCGGACAGACTTAGCCACATGTTATTGTTAGCCTTAAAGGGAAACATAATCAATGTTGCATCTCAAACACCAAACAAAAGCCATATACATGTATAGGTTCAAACCGCTCTTTTTATAACAAGAACTCTGTCGCAACTATAACTATAGCATTGTGGACCATAAACTAAACTGTATCAAACGCAAGTCTCCATTCTTTGGCTGCAGTCAAAAACGAACACACTTTTGGTGACGTCATCAGCCTGGTGCTAGGCCGCCTCAGTGCATTCGCTGTTTTACAACGTTGTGACTTGGAACCAGGTTGTGACCAGAATGTGAGCCTCGATTCGAGATCCATTTATAGCGTCATCTTGGGAAATTCCTTTTGTTCATGGCCTAATCTTCTTGAATCGTGAAAAATCGTGAAAAATGTGTCGTATTGAACGACTCGAAGAATAGAGAAAAACATGGTTTAACACGATGTAACTTTGATTATGTCCCTTTTCATCTATGCTGACGTGCAAAAGAAACAATAACAGGATGGTAAGACACAACTGAATAAATTCACACACACGTTAGATATGCAAGATATATCCCTTTTAAGATTATGAAGTTTTATCAATGAGATGATGTCAATCCAATTACACTCATTAAAATCCAAGAATCCTCCAGATCAACGGGGACATAAAGCCGAAAGAGAAAATAATTGAAAACATTTGGTATCGTTTCTCTTGCGTGTCAGTATATTTATCTAATAAGTATTTAGTAAGTCTCTGCATTGTAAGGAGGGATAACACGTGGGAATTTAGAATAAATATTGCAGCTGTTTGAACTTTGGGATTTTAAAGTCATATTATCAGTCATTTATGTTTCCGAAAATGTGGCTCCGCTTTGTCTTGCCTATCACTATGGCGATTATATGAATGGTCTTCAAAATGCATTTCCTTCTGGCACAATCTAAAAAGGTATTCAAGTAGGCATGACAATATATGACAATTGCACACATGCTGTTGAATGGTAAGGGGCATTATTAAAGACTTGATCTACATTCAGATGATGGAAGACGATGTTTCAACATTGTTACAGAAGTACGGTATCGCAAGTTTATTGCGTAACAATTTAGTTCACAATTTTTCAAATTTTTTAAACAGCACAAAAGTCTTCAATAAGTCAATTGCTTTCGGAAATATTAAGAACACATACTCAGCATTGACTTGACTTTCTTTTAAATGGATCATACGTTATCTTCATTCAGTCAGGTATGTTTAGCAATACCGATAAAGTTGACTCATTCATGAACCCAAACTTTCTTCCTTTCGTAACAATCCAATAAGAGTTATGTTTTCCTAGGTTTGTTGTCACTTGGTTCAATTCTAACGCAAACCAACTGAGCCGATTTGATTAATATGGACATGAAGATGTGAAGTAAAGAATGTTACTGTCAGTTACATTAAACAAGTCAGTTGGAATAGGTACAAGAAAAGTATTTCACGAATAGGATTTCTTGGTGTTACGGTAAAGTTCTAATACGGAAAATGTGCTTTCTAAAATATATAACTCTGACTAGAATTTCGTCAGTGGACAATATGGATATCTGTTTACGTAGGAGATAAACGTACGGTGTTTTGTTTCCCGCGTCGTGTACCATAGATTCGACCATGACATAAAATGCCAATGGAAACCGAAAACGAAATATTCTTTGAAAGAGCAGATAATTGTTGTTGTTTTCCTTCTTGTTAAGGCCTCTGTAACATGAGTTTTGGTGAATTGGTGAACATTTTGTGATGCATTTTATTAATAAATTCATTGCTGAAAAAAGGATTTATAGAATACAAACCTTTATACATTATCTCTGTCGTTTCGCTGGAGCAATTGTGATATAATGGTCACAAAATCGGAAATGTTTTGTTTAGGGCGCCATGTTTGTAAATATGACAACAACCAACGGTCAGTCTTGGCTACTGTGTAAAACAGGGTTGATGCATGATAAACTGAATTCTTCGTCAAGACCAATCAGAACTGAGAAAACTGTAATGCCACCGTAGAATATATTCTATTTAGAATATTTAATAAATTGATGCATCAAAGATATCACTTCTGGTTCCACTGAATTCGGTGACCTTTTACACAACAGAACCGGTATATAATCGGACGTCCATTCCTACTTATTGATCGGAAAAATTGCACGTTTCGTTTTAACAAAGGTGATCACGAAAGAACAAAGGTGTACGAAAATAATTTCATCTGAAGCGTAAAGTCCGGTAAATTGACCAAAATGTAACTTCCTACTGGCACAAATACCAATTAGGCTGGCACCAAGAGTCATTGAAGAAAATCGATTGGTGTCTATTTCAGGAACTGACAACAACGCCTTTAATTTAGAGGACAGAAGATCATGATACTCCACATCATTCTCCTCGAACATGTCATTGTATATATCAAGGTAAATCCAATGTCAGTGTCCCGCTCTGGTTAATACTTTTATGTTTTAAGAAAGTTATTTGTATGCCCTGACAGTATCGATGGACAATATTGCTTGTATTGTTGTAAGAAAATGGGCCTCCTCAAGTTGCAGAACTAATCGATTGAGACTACTTTTACTCAGCAGTTTTAAAGAACATGATTTACAGATGAACACGAGGTTAAACAGTGTTGCACTGCACAAAAGACCATGCTAAACCATGAAAACCGACAATGACACCATAATGCGCTGAAGAGCGTGTGGTTACAGACAGTAAAACGTGTTGTACATGCATTCCCTATCATTTTTGTTTTTCGAATTTTTCCCTGGATGTTACATACAATCTCCGTCCTAAAACCCTAACGTGCCATGGTCATTGCCTGACTGATATTGTTTCCAATGGCTGCGCTGCCTGACACATCAGAATTGTAACGCTTCTAACAAGTTGTTAATCCGCTTACTCAAGTCTTACAATCCAGTGGTAGCATGCATCAAACCCAGGATACACTCCCGTCGCTAAGTAGCTGTAATGACGTATCCATTTTCTTTTTATCCAACTCATCTATCTTTGGAGTGACGTTGACAACCAGAGGTCAGTTGCATCCATACCCATCTCTGGTTTCTGAACTGGCTTGCTCATTTCATTTTATACCAGGGTCATGTAGTAAAGTAACATTGAAAACATTCGTTAATCCTCACAATACCAATTTTTTTTATATGTCAATTTGTGTAATGAGTCCATCTTGAACTGAAGTCTCTGGAATTCCATGCAACAAAAAGTATGCTGAAAACGAGCTGTTACCAAATGTGCGGAGCTCTGGCACTCTCTGACAGTGAAATACGAGGAAGTCATTTTTTGTACAGCTTCAACTAATTTGTCTGCAAGGGACACAGATTCTCTTTAATGAGGAAACATTTCTAATATAGCGTGACTAATCGATGAAAGAATCCATCGGTTACGATCAAAGAAAGATTGAAATAATGAATAGCAAACCAGAGGTGCCATCACATAGGAAAAACACATGACCAAAACGTTTTACAGAGACAAATATTCGCCGCAGGCCTCTTGCTTGGATAAGCTCAGAAAGTAATTCCGACCTATCAGTTCTGACATAGCATCTTTTGTGCTTCGCAACTGATAAAATTCTGCTGATTATGATCTCATTCATCCTCGAAATCCAGGGCATATGACTCCTCCAACGGCTCCCTCAGATGCCCTGGATTCACTCCTATTTTAAACGATCGTCGCCGAGTCGATGTTTTGACCAATAAGTGAGGCTTCCACAGCAAATTGGACTTTTCCTAACACACAAAACATCGTTAATAGAAATAAATCCAGGGCATCTGAGGGAGGCGTTGGTGGAGTAAACAAATGCCCTGGATTTCGAGGATGGATCTCATTTAGCACCACTCATCTCTCTGCGCGTAAAGCCCGGAAATAGACAGTTAAACGATAATATATCGTTTTACGTGATGCAGTTACAATATCAAATTGCTATGTTTCAAGAGATTTTGAGTTATGATAAACGTCTACAATATTTTTCAATTTGTTCACACATTAGTTAAGTCGAAGGAAGTATCATCAATTTTGTTTAATGTAAGCGTGATTTAAAAATATCTTTATTTTTTATATCTTTACCACAAAACATAATTCTGTTTTATTACATTCGTTATATATTTACGATCAACGTGAAACTGATTTTAATAACGTGAGCATAAATCTTCATCTACAATATGAATCCACGAATCAGAACATTATATAAACAATTTTGTGAAATGTACTATCTAGTAACTATAATTTCATTTAATAACATCAAATCGCTTGTATCAAGTAGAATTAATCAGAAACTGTGTTTATAGTCTGTGAAATGCGAACATATTGAAACATTTTAAACGTAACTGACTCATGCATCTGTTCCTTTCACGGCCTACGCTACAATACGAAAAGTAAACGAAGTCTAAAACCATAAAACTCGGTGTTTTCAATGCATATATGAGACTTCTAAATACCGACACAACAACTGGCCTAACATCTGCGTGGTAAGTAATATACCTTTAATGGATGAATGGAAGCATCACGCAAACTAGGATCGAATATTGTCATGAGATAGATATTTAGTTAAGGTTACAGAAATACGCCATATTCAGGTGTGGGTTGTGATTCAGCTTGGTCGTGAAAATCGGATCTATTTCAAGGATTTAATACACTTGAAGTGAGACTTATTTGTCAAATGTGACAAGGCGGCGACACACCCACATACAGGAACGCTTAGTAATCATATACGGTATCATAGAGATGCAGAGGTTTGAGATGTATCGTGTAACAGTATTACGACATTTTACAAAGCAGTTATGAAACTGGCACCATTGTGTTTTACTTTGTGTGTCATGCGTAGGACAAGCTCAAGACGAAACGCATTGTCAGCATTTATCAATGTAATCAGCTAATATACACATGGCGAATGCATATAAAACCAAGTGTTTTGTTAAGGTCATGAGTTCTTTAAAAGATTTATGTCTTTTTGTTACTGAGCGGGCTATTTTGATGTTGTAAATACGAACAAGTGCTTTGACAATCTCTTTGCACGCAGTGCCAAGAAATATAGACATCGATCATCTGATTTTGTGTTACCAAAGTCTAGTGTTCCGGTGCCATACATCAAATATAAGTTAAAGCGAGCCTTATTTGATTCCTGTTTCCGTCTTGTGCCACTCACGATTATCATACCAAAACAACAGAAAAAAGAAAATAGATTGACTTGCAACATGCCATCTAGCTAACGCTACCACTGACATTGGCATCGTATTTCTAGTTTCTTTCACATAATTGACAGTACTGACAGAAATAGATCTTAATGACTTATGTCACATTAAATATACGACCGCCACAGAAATCATTTTCTATTCGATTTCACTATTGTATGGAGGCGGGCAATATATTCTGAGGGTTGAAAGTGTCTGGATAAGGTTGTCATCTTTATACTTAAGATTATGATTCATCAAAACAGCGATTTTTATATTTCTTAAGAGGTGGGTGATGAAATGTCCATGTCAAGAACATGTTTCAGTGCCTCTGATAAATGTAAATATCTTTCAAAATGTTTCAGATGAATTATTGCTGTACCAATAAAGAATCACAAAGAAACATGGATCCATCCACTTACTGAAAAAGCAATAATACATCAAAAGTGTTTCCTTTTACCGAAACATCTTTTAAACACATAAGTAAGAGCCATTTTTCATTATCGTTACCCCAATAAATTCAATTAAAAGAGTGAAAAAGATGCATTTCAAATAGTAAGAGACAAAATATGCTCTTTATTTCATGAATGTGGAATGCTATAGATGATTGAAATACCAAATACCTTGACGAAAGCCCAAACAAGATTCAGTCAAGTCGAACTACGAACCCAGTAATACAACGAAAGAAACAACCTTGTAGACAAGGAGTAACAATAATGACAAGCTCGACTTGGTAAACTCACCTTACAATTGCTAGTTTCTGTATTTGTTATACAAACATGATGAGCAATCAAAGAAGTAACTTTGACTGATCTCACATTATTTCGGGTCTCCGATACTCCAATAGTTGAACACTACATTGTTCAAGTGAAAAAGGGAACTAGGATGTATGCTTCTTGGTTAAGTTTGTTTAACTCTGATCTCTATCAGTTAACCTCGCCTACATATTGAGCAACTTTAATGGGCTCCGAAGTCTGTGTATGTGTGTAGATGTACATGTTATAATTGTAATATGTAATTACCACTCTCGTTGCAATAGCAAATACAAATTACTAGATTCCACACGTTACAAACAGGCTATCACAGGCTCACCAAACAAATGTGACTCTTTTCTTATTCCCCAGCGTGTGCGCGCGCATGTTAGTGGGGTGGTTCTAAAATGCATTGTCATCACAAGCAATACGTCTATACAAGCGACCCTAACGTGCGTACTGAGAATAATATATCAAAGTACTATATTATATGCAGCACACGTCATGTCGTGTCCACATCGACAAATGACTAAACAATGCCTGCTTTATACCGTTCTAATCATCAGAATAGTGTCCGAGAACAATGTCTATGCACACAAGTGGTGTCTTTCAGAGATACCGCATCACGCCACACTCACGCTCTGCCTTGCAACTATCAAACGCACAATTGTATCTTTATGCAAAACACATTACGAGTTATTTCCCCATGGGAAGACAAAGTTTATATATCTTTATTATACTGTACACTTAAACTAGTATTGTTACATATCAAGGCAGTTTCTTTTCACAATAACGCACAATATGCATCGCCGAGCCATGATAACATCTCGTTTGGAAGCACTTTTACTATCACCATCAACTTTAGATACAGCTAACAACATTCGTTTTTACTCCAGAGCTTCAACTTAAAAAAATTTGTTGTGTCATGAAGCATATGCATGTACATGTAATACATTTTTGTGATAATATTATTCCCAAGAGAAAATACCTGTTTCTGTACTATCTACTTCCAGGGGAAAATACATGTTTCTGTGCAATCTACTTCCCTGGAGAAAATACATGTTTCTGTGAACTCTACTTCACTGGAGAAAATACATGTTTCTGTGCAATCTACTTCCATGGAGAAAATGTGTACGTGTTTCTGTGCAATCTACTTCCCTGGAGAAAATACATGTTTCTGTGAATTCTACTTCCCTAGAGAAAATACATGTTTCTGTGCAATCTACTTCCCTGGAGAAAATGTGTACGTGTATCTGTGCAATCTACATTCCAGGAGAAAATAAATGTTTTTGTGCAATCTACTTCCAAGAAGAAAATACATGTTTCTGTGCAATCTACATTCCAGGAGAAAATACATGTTTCTGTGCACTCTACTTCCCTGGAGAAATACATGTTTCTGTGCAATCTACTTCCCAGGAGAAACTGTGTACATGTTTCTGTGCAATCTACTACACAGGAGAAAATGTGTACATGTTTCTGTGCAATCTACTTCCCAGGAGAAAATACATGTTTCTGTGATATCTTCTTCCAAAGGGAAATACATCTTTCTGTGCACTTTTCTTTCAAGGAGATAATATATGTTCTGTGCAATCTACGTACTGGAGAAAATATGTACATGTTTCTGTGCAATCTACTTCCATGGAGAAAATGTGTACATGTTTCTGTACAATCTACTTCCCAGGAGAAAATGTGTACACGTTTCTGTGCAATCTACATTCCCGGAGAAAATACATGTTTCTGTGCAATCTACTTCCCAGGAGAAAATACATGTTTCTGTGCAATCTACCTCCCAGGATAAATACATGTTTCTGTGCAATCTACTTCCCAGGACAAAATACATGTTTCTGTGCAATCTACTGAAGAACAATGGAGCCAGAGGCATCATGCACAAACGATTCTTTATTTAACATTTTACTCATAATGATAAACATTGCTTTTAGTGGGTAACCGTAAGTCACATAACAGTTGAATTCTGCAAGACTGACCCATTTCAGTTGGTAAACCGATGTTCTAAGATCCTTCAGGAATGATTTTTATTTTGTGCAAGGTTTTAATCTGTGTCATTACGTCCAATTGCAGTTGAGTACTACGTTGGGATCGGATCGATGTGTACACCTGGTGTGTGCAAAATAACTATATCTCATAAAATTGCCTTTGGACAAATATGCTGTACCAAACGTTCAGATGTACAAGCCAACGCGCCCGCGTCGTAATTCCATGATTTGGTATTCATTTCATTAAAGCCGGACTGGATTATGTTCTTGTCGTCGGCAAGAGCGAAAGGTGATACAAAAGCTTCACAGCTCCAGTTCTTTAGTCGCGAATATACAGTGGTAATTGATTCACCTTTACCACCAGCCACTTCCAATAATCAATGTCCTCGCTTGCTTCCGTCTAGGGTCATATTCTAGACCTTAGGTGAAGTAACTGCTTCCACAACATGAGCTGAGAGTACCCCAATGATCAATAGATTGAATCATATGTATAAAGGCAGAAGGTTTAAATGTATAAGGGTGTGTTTGAGGTGAATGATTCCTCCGTTAACTCAGATTGGAGACAGGGTCCTTATTCCAATAACCACACATATGTTTTCAATAGAACCAATATTATATTATACATGTATTATATTATATTATATTATATTATATTATATCATATCATATCATATTATATTATATTACATATATATTATAATGACACGCATTTCCAAAAGAAGGCAGCGATAAAATTATGATTCCGAAAAGTTGAAGCGATTGAGTGTTCAGCAAGTTAGTTATGATCACTTGTAAATGATTCTAACTTCTTAACAATTAACAATTGACATTAATGATAATTTCATGATGCGTGCCTAAAGGGCAAACCTATCTGAATCTACAAACCGAACCAAATCGTCATTGCAACATACCATTGCAAGTCTGTACTGAAGACTTGCTTCTGTTTATTGGATATTTTACCAGAGGGAAACTATTTCTTAGGAAGACGTCTTTGTTGTACACGGATTCTTCACAAGACACGACCAGAGCATTGCCCGACTCACTAACGACCGACAGTTGCCCGGAAACATCATTTGGACGTCAGAGGAATGCAGCTAAATGAAACCCCTCCAGAAACAATGTATTTTTAGATAAAGACATTCACATTATGTCCAATGTTAGTTTATCGGGTAACCAAACCAGGAAAAAGTAGTGACAAGCATATTAGAGTCGTGCACTTTAGATGCCATTGGAAAACTTGAGGCCATGATGTGCAACAATTTATGGGGAGAAAATAGTAAACAACGTTTAATAATAGATTTTCCTGCAGCATTCCGTAGTTGTTAATTACAGTCTGAAAAAATTGGTTTTAAAATAAAAGCACGTAACTGAGACTGCCAAATGCGCTATTTACATCGTGGAACGAGATTATGGCGAATTGATTGGATCGAGGTGTTTCCAGGTGACACTGAAAGTAGGTGAGACATACACATGCTTACAACTATACTGACGCCCAAAAGAAAGTATACCAAATGATTTCAATTATTTCCCCTTACATCTTTACGCCATAGTTGATCAAAAGGATGCTTGGATTTCGGTGAGTGTAATTTGATTGACATCATCTCATTGATAAACCTTCCA
>JAUELE010236217.1:0-11698 GCA_031471655.1 Diodora aspera
AATACCCACCCTCAAAATCCAGGGCATATGACTCTGCTAATGGCTCCCTCAAATGCCCTGGATTCACTCCTATTTTGAATGATTTTCTCCAGGTCTTCAGTGGCTAAAGTCTCTTTGTGGCGAAAGCCTCTTATATGGCGAAAGTCTCTTATCCAATCGTATGATGTGTCTCTCCTACCACTTGGCGAAGTAAAGGCGTTATGCGTGTTTAAATTTATCAACTGTTTCTTCTCTTGTTAATTCCTCTCGTGCAGTTAATGTGGCATTTTATTGGTTGTCTATATTTAGCAGATTTGGACTTTCCATACACACAAAACGACTATCGTGAATAGAAGTAAATCCAGGGCATATGAGGGAGCTGTTGGCGTAATCATAAATGCCCTGGATTTCAAGGATGTATAATACTCTACCTATGAATGTGTGGAAAATCATGTGTGTAGTAGTACTGCTATGTTACCTTTCTTCTTTTTGTGTATAAGAATATAACGTCTTAACATTTTCAAGCCGTTACAGAAGAGCGGTTCTCGTAATGTTGGCTGTTACCTTACTCTGATCGTGCCCTGGATTTCAAGAATGATAGAATGACAACAGAACCAAATTCCCTTTCTTAGTTTGTCTTAATTACAATTCTGTTTTCAGTCATTCAAATTTTGAATATTATGTAGTGGAACTTTTTGAAATTATGTCCACTTTAAAGTTGTCAGACTGCATGATTTTTGACCCCCCCTCGGATCCAAGACTGTATTTGAGTCTCCTTTCCATATAGCTGTATAGAGTGTCAAGCATGTTGCATAATGAAAATACAGTCTAGATTACTGATGAACTACATTAAGGGATAAGCTTGTCACTGGGGCTCCTTTTAGTTACTTTATATATCCAATTAAAATTGTCATATTGTATTAAAAAATCCATTTGGACTGGGTCTGAGTCTAGAATAATGTGTTCTTCATCAAAACAATGGTCCCGTGGGGTTCCTGGGGGGAATAGGTTCCTAGTATCCTCATGCCGGCCGTACGAGCCGTCTAAAATGAGGATCTTTTGCTTTCTCTTTCTTACTATCGATCCTGTATTTTCCCTTTTCCTGATGTGCCTCGTGCACATCACATTGTGCTATGGCTGAAAAATTGTCCTCTGCAACGTAAAAATCCATTTCACTCGTGAACTCACTCATCAAAACAATGCACTGCAAGTTATCCTGTGTACATTAACCATCGCTTAGACACAGTAAAAAGCTACTATCATTTCATAAGTTAAGTGTCCAGTAATGCTGACAAAAGCTCCCGTAGTCGGAAGGGTATATCCCTTTATACATTTACCAGGCACTCTCCACTGAAGTGAAATCATCTAAGTGTTAACATTATGACAATCAATACCTCCGGCTAAGATGAGCATCCTCCAATACGCAAAACGTGTCAGAGTTTCGGCAATAGAACACACCTAATTAGGAGTTATGACAATAGTGTGTAAAAGAGGCCATGGCGTTCTTCATCATAATCTACTAGGTTACATCCAAGATTAGACAAAGGACCTGCAGGTCAGCTTTAGTTGATTAAAAGGTAAAATAAATATGAATTTTGTCTGGCATGTCTATATTGGTCTATCCCTGATGTTTGATCAGTGACCTTAGTGGATGGAAAATTGAGATCGTGTGGCTGTACTTATGTTGATTGTGTGGGACACTTGCTTTCCGGGTTTATGACGTGAGACAAGTTAGTCTGTAATTCTGTGAAATGGGTTGAAACTTTTTTGAAGAATATTTCATTATTTATTATTTATTACATGCATAAGTTTATCACTTTAATTTGCATATCCAATGAAATGTTTACCAACACAAACGTATGCCTTTGCATAGCTTATGTATTGGTAATACTAGACATAAGGTAAAACTTTTAAAATTTCAAAGGAAAAACATTTTCAGATATACGGTAAAGCTTCTAAAATTTCAAAGGAGCAAAAAGTTTGCTTTTAGTTATGTTGGACTTTTTTAGACATTAGCGTCTTTAAGAATGTTAGAATTTGAAATTTTAAAAAATACGGGTAACAATTAAAAATTTTGTGGAATTCTGTTTGAACATTTGCGAACAATTATGAATTTTTAGAGGAAAAATACATTCTTTTTGGAAGTTTTACAGTAATGGTACATGACTGGGTCTGCCTGATGGACGCTGTAATTTGGTGTGCTTAAGAGACTTGGCAAGTCTATAAAAATTGCAAGTCTAGGGATAGTTGAATACAGGAATGTGATGACATGAGGCTGACTTCAATAAATTTGTTCTTTAAAATCTCTGGATATACAAGAGAGAGAAAGGATTTCAGAGACTGCAGTAAGTCTATGGTCAGTGCAGTGGTCAAGACATGTGGTCAGCACAGGTCTGTCTACTCTGGTCAGTGTGAAGGTCCAAGCTTTTAGACTGGTCAGGAGCAAAGTGGGGTCATCTCTATTAGAGACAATACTGTCTCTACTGAGGAGACGAAAACATCAATTAGCTTGTCGTCAATATGGATACTTCACATGGCATTCTTGTGTTCTTTCTGAATTCCCAGACAGCCATGCCATCTATCTGTAGAAGCAGGCATGAACATAATTGCTTGGAAATAAGGGTTGTGATGTGCAGGGAAACATGTGGGTTGCTGGTACAATTAAAACACAAACTTCTGTTATATATTGTATTATAAAGGATAACATTGACAAGTTATTATGAAAATGAATAAGTATCAAACAAAATATTTGAGATTTCTTCTTACTAACTAGACATTGTGGGGTTTACGGGGTGTCGCTCTAACACCAGAACGAATAGGACCCAGTATCCTCATGCTTGCTGTAAGAGCCGTCTAAAATGAGGTTCTTTTGCTTTCTCTTTCTTACTATCAATCCTGTGTTGTCCCTTTTCCTGATGTGCCTCTTGCATATCACATTGCACTATGGCTGAAATATTGCCCCCTGCAATATAAAAATCCATTTCACTCACTCATGGGCCATTGCCAAAAAATGATTGGCCATGATCACTTAATATCAGGTTCTGGGTGAACACTGGTACCATTTTTGAACTGCTTTTTTGCGGGGAAAGAACCCTGGGCATGACAAGATGAAGGTTGTGTCGGCACTTTCTTGTCATTGTCACTGATTATGCATGACTTGCTTTGGCTGCTCATGAACTCGGACATGGTTTTTGTGTTATTGGTTGTTTTCAATCTGATGCACCAATCGGACATTTGTATAAGTTTGCTCTGTTGAAGTATTTTGATGTTTACTGTTTAAACATACTTGACCAACATTGGTTTTGTTTTTTTCTGGGAAGGTGCAGGATGGCGCAGTGGTTAGTGCGTCGACCCAGCAATCTGCTAGCCTTGGCGGTTGTGGTTCAAGTCCTGCCTGGGCACCTCTCTTTCAGCCCGGAGAGACAGGAGCCCTGACACCAACGTGGTGTTGATGAGACCTTGGTGATGTGACTGAAAGATTGCCGAAAACCACGTAAAACTCCAAATCACTCACTCATTTTGTTTCTGGGTCTGTAGAAAACAGCTTGGACCAGTAAACTTTTAGATATATTTGGTGTAATTTGGTTCAATTTCGATCAATGATGCCTCAAAGTTTAGAACTACAGCCCTTGCATTTTATTTATCATCCTTGAGTTTAAATCCAGTTTGGGTAACCTTAGAGGCCAGGCATTGCATCATATAGCTGGAAGAATGCTGAAAGCCTTTTTAAACTCAAAACCTATTTTAGGTAAGTTCGTGCATTATTAAACTCAGAAATTCGTAAATTTATTTCTTGTTCAACAACAACACTTCAGATAAATTATTTTTTCATTCAAGCAGAATTACCTAAAGGAACTGCGTATGTTTTCTTTGATGGGAAAAATATGAGATATCAGATTCAGCTGATATCTGATTGATATTGTTTATATGTTCTGTTAACAAAATTAAGATGTTTACAACATCTTCTTTGAAAAAAAAAAGATTAAAATTTAGACAAACTGTAATTTTAACCTTGATTTGTCCTGAAACTGGTTCTACGATGTTCTGATAATATAGTTTACAGAATAAAGATTTTCAGCGACTGTTTAAACTGATTAAGTGAATTAATTACGCAAACATTCTTACCTTCTGTCTATCTGAGATGGAGTTAACAGTATATATACATGTACATCCGATATCTTCCCTCCTTCAACTGTTCAGAAGCCATGTTCTTCTTTACCAGGATTTCTGTCTTACCTATCCAGAAAGCCATTCATTCTCAGCGAAGATAAGCTGTATCTTACCCTTGGTGTTAAACTGGAGAGATATGTCCTAGATGTTTATGTATCAAGCTCTGTAATGGTGGGGGAGGTGGGATTTTCTTGTCCAGCTTCTCCATCTCTGAAAGCAGGGTAATCTCCCTTGTCTAATTAACTCACCTGGAAGTTTTAATCAAATGAGTTGAAATGTTTACCCGGAGCTGAAGGGAGATAGATTTGATTTAAAACACCAGGAAGGCCATGAATAACCTGTGTCTTACATAAGCTCACAAATACTTTCAACACTAATTAAGCTATTATGAAGCCCGGTACAAATCACACACTTCTTTGGGGTGCGTCTGTTACATCTTGCATCAGTGAAAGATTCTCCTTACAAGGAACCCCATAGTGTCCTAAGATAGAATAGGGCCTCGGTAACCCAATGGTTGTCGTACAAGGTGACTAAAGTGGGGATCTTTTGCTTTCTCTTTCCTTTGCATTGATCCCTTTTATGAACTGTCTTTTCCCTCAATGTGTACCTTGCACATTGCATTGCATTATGGTTGAAATAATGAGTACTTATCATGCACACATATCCATGTACTTGTACATGCTCAAGGCAGTACAATGATCTTGAATGATCTATTACCCTTGAAGCATAAAACATTGCAACTCCTTGCAAAGAATAAATTTGCATTGATCAATTTTGTTATATACCACAGTCAACCCATTTCATTGGGTAATATATGCAAGCTTATATGGTACATCTTTTATTGACAGTAGGCCAAGTTAACATGGAAACTTTAAGCTTCCTTGGAAATGGCAAAATATTTAATAGAAACTTGCAGAAGGAAATAATCTCGTTCCAATCTGCATGTTTCTAAATATAACTCCGAGAATTATGTAAGTTCTCAGCCAGGTTAACATATCCCGTCTTTTCCAATATTATTTCAAAGATATTTAGGAAATAAAAAATGTCAGTTTTGAGATGACCCCTTCAAGAGTGCAGGGGTGATACAGCTCCTGGGGGGTACTGCACAAGAGGTGGGGGTAGGCAAAGATAACTGTCAAAGCTATGAGTATGACTCATGAAGACCGGGGAGACTTTGATAGGCTCAAGAAGCTTATCACACTCTTGTAAGTCTTTTGCATTCCAGCTCACTCAATATTTACAGAGGTTGCTCGTTGCACAAGCAGAGACAAGGTTGGTTCGCGCTTTTCGCACTTTTCTCAGATTTGTTATCTATGCAAGAGCATCATGTAATTTGTGTTTTCATAATGTTGGATGCTTCATAACTCTCTTGCAGAGCTTGATTCCAAACTTTCAGTCCTTCTTGTTGTGCTGTTGATCATTCATGTGTTGGAGGTGAAAAATACTGAAAAGATTGTACCATTGTCATAGTTTTCAATTCAGACAGCTATGTTCTAATCTTTTGGACCCTGTAGGGCTTCCGGGGAGTGACATGGTTACACGTAGATAGAATAGGGCTACAGTAACCCCATGCTTGTCGTACAAGGCAACTAAAATGGGGATCTTTTGCTTTCACTTTCCTTCCTATTGATCCCTTCTATTGATCCCTTTTCGCTCGATGTGCACCTTGCACTTTCATTATGGCTGAAATATTGCCCTTGCAACACACAACATCATTTCAACTGAACTTTGAGGATTGGCATACTCGCATCCTTATGGTTGCCATACAAGGTATGTAATATGGGCATTTAATTCTGTCGATCTATTTATGAGAATCCCCTAGGGGCTTCCTGGGAGTGATGTGGTGTCACTTTGAAAGAATAGGTCCCCAATAACCCAATGCTTTTCTTTCTGTCGTCAGTCTCTGTTATGAACTCTACCATCGGAGGAGTGCAAGATAGCGCAGTGGTTAGTGTGTCAACTAGCCTTGGTAGTTCTGGTTCGAATCACATCCCGCAACTCTCTTTCAGCCCGGAGCTAGGAGCCACCTGTGGTGATGTGCCTGAAAAATTCTGAAAACCATGTTAAACACAGAACACTCACTTTTCCATTGATGCACTGACAATTTCAGTGGTGTCACCGTGACCATGTGGCTTTGCTCGTAAATTGCCTCAGTCCACCTGGCTGAAATTGGGTACCTGGTCGGAAGTGATGAAAATGTGAAAGTTAACCTTCTAATGATTAACAGGCAGCTTGGGTTGTATACTCCCTGTTGAGTTGAGAAAGGTTGTGGATTGTAAAATGTTCCAATGACTGGGGAAATAATGTGGAGCGCTTTGAGCATGCACGTTGTGCATGGTTTTAGTATATAAGACTCGTCATTACTGTTATTAAAACGCTCAACTCAACACTCTGCCTTGCTCAGTGTGTTATGACTGCAAAATTGTTCTGAGGCATTACCTCTGACACCAAGTTGATAAGTCACACACTTTTGTGTGGCTGAAACATTGCAGAAATTCATGTAAATCAAAAACCACTCACTTCCTTCCTTCAGCAGCTCCGGTTCATACCAAGTTCACTTACACTTGCAGTGTGTTGGTTTAGCCCTACAGCGTACAGACCCTATTTCTGATAACTAACCTAATGGTATATACATTTACCCTGATAATGGGTCTTGCAGGAAGGCCAACTGTCAGTAGGGTCGTAACCCCTTGTGACCTTTCAATTTGACCAGAAAGCAGTTCCTAACTCATTAGGGCAGCGGAAGACTTTCATCAAGTCCATGTGATTGTGTTGATACTATAATGCCCTGTTTTGTACTAATGCCCCTTTAATTAGCAGCATGGATCGAGAGGGTGACACATTTTCAATACATATATATATCAGGGCTCCAAGTTCGGGTTTTCAGTTACTTGCTGAAACCTAGAAAAATTTTAAAATTTACTAGCCATTTTGAATTTTTTTTCCCCGAAAACCAAATAAACTTGCTTGTTTTTTTGTTTCTTTTCTTTCGTTGCTAATATTACTTCAGCAATATTACTTCTTTCGCTATCAAAATATGATGCAATTGATCGTGAAGTTTCTTTTCTTTTGGCAGCCGCCATATTTGTTCTGTCGTCTGCTGTGCAAAGCATCATGGGATCGTTATGACCCTCGTTAACCAGACACAAGTTACCTTCCGTTAACCAGTTACCTTCCTTGCTCAGTAACGCTATTTCCGAATTTTTGCTCGGTAAACTTTCATTTGTGATCGATAAAAGAATCAACAAACTGTCCAATCAGCCAAAATTAGTCACTCGCTAAAACGTAAGTGTTTTAAAATATATGGTCGCATTTTTCAGATTTTACTCGCAAATGCGACCAATTCACTCGCAACTTGGAGCCCTGTATACCGGTATAGTGATTTACATTTAATAAATCTTAGAATAAACTGAGACTAATTAGGACTTAGAGACTTGAATAATGTCTAGGGTGGCAGTACAGCAGTCATGTGATCCATTTATTGAACAGCCCTAGCATGTATGGGATCATTTTCGAGTTTGGATTTGGTCAATTTGCTTGCATTTGGTGTGGAAGTAAATTTGTGGAATTGAATCAATATTTTTGAAATACTGCTGGAAGTCAAAGCAAAGATGGCCGTATCTTCAGTGTCTTAATCTAAAAATCAATAAACTAAGGCTAAACGTTCTTGTCAGTCGCCAAGTTCTACAAGTAAGTTATGTGAAGAATATGTGTTGCACAAGAGTTTAATTCACCAACTCATGTACGTTTTTGTGCATGTTGATCTCCCTGATACATTCCTTTCTCTCATCTCTTACACTACATGCTGTGGGGCTTCCGAGATTTCATGTGGTGTTACTTACAATGAATAGAATAGTACCCCAGTAACTCAATGTTTGCCGTAGAAGGGGACAAAAATGGGGATATTTTACTTTTACATTTGTTTTTGGGGCAGCAGGGTAGTGTAGTTGGTTGAACGTTGGCTTACCTACCAAAGAGTTGTGGGTGTCTTTTCTACTGTAGGGTTCTGGGTTTAATGTCTCTGCAGTAGTTATTATCTCTACATACATAGTGATCATGCGGTGAAAGCTGAAAACCATGTTAAATCTAAAATCACTCACTCAGTCACTTGCTCATGGGAAGTTGGAAAGAGAACACACAATCGTCTTCGCACATTCCTACTTAGTCTGTCTCCCAGACCCAAGAGCATACAAAGAAAATGGAGCCTGCCCAAGTCTGGATATTTAGCAAGTCTAGGAATTCTCAGCTCTAGAAATTAGGAATATCTCTAGGCTCCTTTTCTGATTTTATTAAAACATTTTTGCATTTTGAACATAATTTTGTAGATTAAGCTTATTTCTGGGACTAAATATAAGTCTAAAATTGCTTCTGCAGCCCCCGATATAGCATCTCTATTCATTCTGTTTTTAGTTTATACTGTCAATCGTCATTTTTCTTTCAACACATAATATCAGTACAACAATAATGCGAGAATCATGATAATTTTTAAAGTAAATTACCAGTTTAGTTTTATAGTTTGCACCAGAACTTCAGATGCACCAAACACATCTAATTAAGATTCTCAAGCTAAATTTTCATGCATAACTCAAAATTTCAAACCCATATTTCAGAATTATTATTCATTATTTCAAAATCATGAGTTTCAAAGTAATCTATTTCCACTGACAAATCTATTAAGAAACTTTGATTTTAAAACCTTGTTAATCATCTTAGAAAATGCTGGTTATATTCAGATTATATTATTTCAGTTCACCGTATAACTTTTTAATTCTTTGCTTTTCAGATCAATAAGTCCTATCTTCAACACACACACATGCACAACACAACTAAGTCCGCAAACAGAGTTTTGAGTCAGCTAAAATTTAATCTATTAATCATGTCTGACTCACCTTGAGCACAAAGATAATTTTATGTTTTCAAAAGTCAAACTGACCTCACAATCCATATACGTGACAAACTCTAGATCTCACCATGGTTTGTCCTGAAGTGTCTTAACCTATGATGCCCTCACTGACGAACACTGTAAGGAGTATCATACACTTTTAGCTTGTTAGAGGCAAATCAAAACATGCAAACCATTCTGAACGTCACAACTACAGGGTATCCCTTTCTTTTGCATGTAAATAAAACTAGTTATGTTCATATCTTACACAATAACTCTTTTAGAAATGGGCAAATTATACTACCCTACACCATTTAACTCACTCCCTCTTTTGCGAAAACTTGAATGATAACTGTTCTTTATACAAAAATCTGCAACTTAATGTTTGACATCATACAGAGGGAAACTTAGTCTGTCATCCAGACCCTGAAGTTTTATTATAACAGAGACAAGCATACAGTCTAGATATTTTACCAGTCTAGATAGCTCCAACTTCAGTGAAGTGAGCAGACTCTCTCAGATCTTTTTTATTTTATTACAAATGTATATTGTTTCAATTTTTATTTTTTTAAATAGAAATATTAATCTTACTTCAAAGACTATATTTTAGTCTAGGGGAAATTCTACTACCCTACATAATTTCACTCAATCACTCTCTTGTGAGAATTTGAATCATAACTGTTGCATTTAATTGGTACATGGGTATCAGAAATATGGACCACAATGTGAAACTCTTTATTTATAACGAGTAGCAATAATATTGTCATGGTGGTGTAGACTTTTGTCAAGTCCCTACGTCCTAATCAGTCTGGGTTTATTAAATATTAATCACTATATATATAATGTATCATGGGCCACCCTCTCAATCCATGCTGTGACTTGTGGCTGGCAGGCTAATTAAAGGGATATCAGTAAGAAACAGGGAATTATAGTATCAACCATCACAGGGGCTTGATGAAAGTCTAATGGTGAGGCAATACGCTGCAAACCCTCAGGTTTGTTTGAGTTGAGTTGAAATGTTTTTTTGCCTTGTCCAGACAATTTTCAGCCAAAACATGTATACGTATGCAAGAGGTGCACTGAGGAAAGTTATAGAGAGAGATCAATAGAAAGAAAAGTGAAAGCAAAAGATTCATATTTAAGTCACCTGGTATTATTTTGAAGGCGCTGTAGCCTGGAGCAAAAGGTGTTGTACTTGTGGTCAGGTCGCAGGTTTGATTCTAGCTAGCGACGTGCCGTGTTGCACCCTAGGCAAAGATACTTAACTCCACTTGTCCTAGAATGGTTTACCAAAGAAGGTTCCATCCGAATGTTTTGTGAATATGAGCCGAATGCATTTATTTGCAAGGGTAATATTTCCGAAGGTTTACAAATATTTCAAGATTCTTTTGGAAAGTTCGGAAGGCATTTTTTTCTATTTTATGGCATGAGAGTCTCAGATTTAATGAGGCTCTTCAAGATGCTGTACAACAGACAAACAGGCTATTTCTTTTTCATATTATTTGTTGTATGTACATAATTTTATGTATATTTATCGTTCCGTAAGTTGTTTTATGAAAAGAAAACATTGAGTTTGCTCACATATCTAACTTGAAAATGGGCATTTCTTAGTCTGCCACTGCCAAGACTCAATATTAATAGTTATGCCATAACTTCACGCTGGGATCTGGAAATATTGAGTCACATGTCAGATCAGTCTGGAGAAAGTATGTGTCTACATCCATAATATTGACCTGATGCACAGGTAAACTGACGAGCAAACACCAACCTCACCTTGTCACACCTGTACACAAGAAAAGGACAGGTCTAGAATTTTGACAGAGCATTTGTTATGGCAGCTTAATAATACACTGAAATTCAGATAAGTCAAATCCGGATAAGTAAAAAATCCGGATAAGTAAAACATTTTCTGTGGTCCCTGCATGTTTCTGCTTTATTTATCATTATTTTGATACGAATAAGTAAAATTGCTTAAGTAAAAATTCCCGATAACTAAAATGTTTTTCATGGTCCCTTCAATCAATTAAATGATTAAATGCCATCGGGTAAGTAAAATACACAATTGATCATCCCAATTAACAATAACTGACTCAACACAATACCGAGTTTACAGTGTTTTCACTACGTTTGTTTGTATTGCAATTGCTCGTAAATACTTAAGTGGTTCCCAGTGTGTCAGTGTGGAAACTGATGGGGACAAACCTTCGAACAAGTCAGGTAATTTCATGTCTTTTTTTTGGCTTTGTTTCTTATTCTGACTGCTTGGATAAGTAAAAAATAAATCCAGGAGCCCTTGAAATTTGACTTATCCGGATTTCACTGTATTTCAAATTATATAATTTGAAGAAAAAATGTAGTCTGTCATCCAGACCCTGAAATTTTGTTCTAACGAGACAAGCACACAGTCTAGATATTTTCCCAGTCAAATGTATATTATATTGTTTCAATGTATTTAACAAAAATAGAAATATTAATCTTACTTCAGAGACTATATTTTAGTCTAGATAAAATGGGTTAAAATGGTCAACAGTTTGTTTGGTGGTTATTTTAGATTTTTTTAAGACCATATACAGTAGAACACAGATATAGCGAACTCGGATATAGCGAACTAACGGTTATAGCGAACAATTTTCAAAGTCCCAACATGCTTCCTGTGTAATTGAAGAT
>JAUELE010236228.1:0-11697 GCA_031471655.1 Diodora aspera
CTTTTGCTATAGAAGCTTCACTGATTGGTCAAACCGCTCGCCTCGAAACGACCGTCTTGAATAGGAGTTGGTTCAGGGTATTTGACGGATGGAGACAGTAGTTATTTATAGCCTGGATTTTGAGGATGAGTAAACTTCTTTGAACGACAAAAGTTGCTCACCCCACCTCACTATATGGTTTCTGTTTTGAATTACACTGCCCTTCAACAACTTTTAATTTATGGAGCACTCACCAGTGCCTAAACGACCCTGAACTATTACAAAACAGGAACCAGGAAAACAATGGATGCAGTTTAATTATTAAAGACGAGAATGTCTGACCAGTAATGGCGCAGTCGTAAAACAAGTGCTTTGTAGTCTTTACAACAAATATTTTTTCTACGATACAGTGTAAGTGTTCAGTGCAAATCCCTTTTCAATTTCCGAAAGCTGATTCTCTAGACTCTCAATTTTCTCTTTCAGAAAACAGTTTTCATATTCAAGTTCAAGAGCTCTTTTATAAAAGTTCCTCTCTTTCTCCTTCTTAATTTCGCGCGATCTTCTGGCAGAATCGTTGTTCTTCGTACGTTTTGACCAATAGCAACCATCTTTGTATTCATGCGGAGTTTTATTTTTCTGGCGTTTGCGAATTATCCCCCTTGGTTTAAAGCCCGCGACCGTGACCCCACTGCTGATCATCTCATCTACGTTGATATTTGGTGTCGGCAGTGGAGATGCCGCCTGTCCTTGATAAGTGTCTTGTGTTGCGCTGATGGTAGCTCTTCTACCCAAGTCGACTGAAACGGAGCTGTCCGACAAGTAACTCTCCCCGCTTGATTCTGGCATTGTAGGATATTCTTGACCAGGGGCAGAATTAGAATCAAAGTAGCTGTTGTTTTCGAACGTCTCTTTGTTCTTATCGTCCCAAGTTGACTGAGGCATGTGTGTGAGTGTCTGCGCTGATTGACTGTCATATTCTGTCTGCAGAGGATACGTTAGACGCTCTTCGTGCAGGTTCATGCTTTCTGTTGTCTGCGATGTGCTGACGTCATATCCGTTGGATGGGATAGTGTCCTGGTAGTCTTGACAGTATGGCTGTTGGATGTTTGGATACGACTCATATCCTTGTGGATACGCATACGTATCCAAGTTAGGCGCTCTTTCGTTTGCGCCTTGGAATATCGTCTGCTCTGATGTGTAGCCGGATCCGCCATATTCATTCACAGGAATGTCCATGAAGGCGTCTGAAGAAAATGGGATTCTTTGGTTTTGGTCTTGGTGATACTGGTCGTTGACGATGACGCAAGACGCGGAAACAACAGCAGATATACTGATGTTGGTGTCATGGGCAGGCGGGGAAGTATAACCTGCAAAAAAAAGCGTCAGAAACGCTGTTTAACAAGAAATTGCTCAATTGACCCATAAGTTCGACTGTCCTTTAACGTACTCTATCCCTGATTATTAACGTCATCTGTCACCCCGACAATCCTTCAGCAATGTTTTATAAGTAAGATCGATTGGAGACAATTATTAAAAAGCAACATCGACTGCACATTCACGAACTGGCGTTTTCCTGCATGATTCAGTTTTGTAACGTCCTTGAACTCGGTAGATTAATAGCTCGCTCCAAACAGATGGAGGTACAAATCTACAAACGTGATTTCACATGTTTTAGAGGGTAAGATATCCCTGTTAGCAACTCCATTTCTAACTGCGTGCATACGGTGACACAGTATATTTTCAATGACAATTAAAAATAATATTTAGGTGCGCCTTCTAGTTTATCCCATGTGGATGTACGAGGGGATGTCAAACAGTTTTGAGTCCAACATTCATGGATCGAGTTAAAGTTTTTCAGCCAAAAAAACTTTCTTTTTCAACATAGTCCCCTTCTACTGCAACACACCTATTCCACCGGTTCTGCCAGTCACGTATGCCTTGTTTATAGAAGATTACATCCTGGTCCCCTAACCAATCCTCACAGCATCGATAAGCTCGTTGTCATCATCGAATCTTCGGCCACGCAACTGCTTTTTTCAATTTTGGAAATAGATGGCAGTCACTTGGGGCCAAGTCTGGAGAATAGGGTGGGTTCAAACCCGAGTTGTTGAACAGCAGCCATTGCAACTCGGCTTGTGTGAACAGGAGCATTGTCCTGGTGAGGTTGAACTCCGTGTCGAATTTTGCCCCGCCATTTTTCTTTTATAGACTTGACACTTTTCACAGTAAATTGATGTACTATTCTCCATTCGTTGTAAATATATAGTTCCATGTGAAGGTAGTCAATGTGAATTACACCTCTACTGTCGCAAAATATATATAGTGACCATAATCTTTTTGGTAGGCCTTGAGGCTTTGACCTTCTTTGTTCTTGGAGACTTGACATGTTTCCGTTCCATTGATTAATACCTGTTTGCTCTCTAGATCATAGTGATAGATCCAGGTTTGATCACAGGTGACGATTCTAAAATGAAAATCATCTGGGTTGACATTGTACCCGGTTAACAGGGCATTATCCGTGAGAGTTTCATTTCGTCTGAAAGCATTCGCGGCACGCCGGCACCCATCATGCATGAAGAATCGTGGTATGCCAGTGCCGCACGTCTATCTCACGGAGTACGATTCGTCGATTTTCCATCACTAGATTGTTTCCCCATTTTCTTGAGAGTTACTTGTGGTACGACTTCGATCCCGGTCGTGTGTCATATTCTGAACTCTCTCTCTCTCTCTCTCTCTCTCTCTCTCTCTCTCTCTCTCTCTCTCTCAATCTCTTAAATTCCATGAACCATCGTTTGATAACAGCGGATAATGGAGAAGCCTTTCCATTTCTGCAATGAATTTTGCTGACTGGCCCTCCAGTACCCATTAAACATTTATCACGGCTCTGTACTCTGTTTTGTTCATGTCGTCATCACAGGGGGGTAGTCATTATGTGACTGTTCAGCAAAAGCAAACTAATGCTGTAATTATTTTGATATTGTGGTACATGTGTCCAATTACATCGTTATTATTCCCTGGTGGTTTCAAGCATAAAATCATCCTAATTAGATCTATGTTAGGCTCAAAACTTGTTGACACCCCTCGTATGTATAGTACCGTAAATAACTTTTTCATTCAGTGTGTGCATATATACCTGGTAAACCAGTGTTATACATATCCTGATATTCGAAAGCTGTTTCTGAGGGAACGTTGTCCACAGAGTCCATATCTGAAATAAATATATGTAGATATATCTGCATGGAATAAATATAAATAGATATATCATTGCACCGAATGTAGTTTGATAAAAGTCATATACATATTAGATATTACATACCCAGATAAATACTGTTAAAGTTGGATACGTGAAACTGGGTACCCGAGCACGAAACATGTTTGGTACATTTTGTGTTGAATAAACAACATAAAGTGGAAACTGCATGACCTTTATAAAAGCGAGTGCCTAATTAAATAACGCCTGTATAATGCCCCTGTATAATGCCTTTGTCCCGACCGATGGAGAGGAATTCATTAATGTATTCCCTTTGGTCAAAACTTCTTGCAGCTTCCCCTGCGCTAAAAGCATGTAGACTAACAGCACTGTGTGGAGTCAAATTAAAATATAATGGCAATACAGTCTTGCTGAATGTCAAGCGCGATGTATCAACGTGGAAAGTTGCTGTTATAGTTGTTAACGTTGTTGCTGATTTGCTGTGTATAACTATTAACAACGGTTATTGAAGATCACTTGTTGCATGTATGATAGGCTATACGTGTACAATACTATTCACAATAACCGATGTAAAGTGGAACGTAATAATGTACACTACTAAATCGCCCTGCGAGTTTGGGAATGTATTTTTTCTGACCTTTTTCTTACCTTGGTGTGAAAGAAAAAATATTTACTGATAATTGACTGGCATGTAAAATTTCAAACATAATTATTATGTGTTTTGTGCATCAAGCGCCATTTGCTTATATACAATCAGGGAGTTTCTGTGTTGAATCTCCCTGATACAATGTATGTGTATCGTTCCCCATATGTTGTTAAAACAATATAATAAAAAATCTTGCAATTGCCCAATTATCCAACTTTTAATAGTGACTGAACATCCACACATTAAGAATTGTTCAATACTTTTCACAAAAATGTTAGACAGACGACAATAAATGTTTTTACTACGATACAATAGTAATCGCAATTTTGCCCGGGGAACCAGAATACCAGCAAATTTAATTCGAGGACTTTTTTTTAGCGGTAAGCCTTTGCGGCCCTACCGGAAGTTACCGGCGTAATATGGCGTCTTCTGTGGACGCGAAATAAACTACTAAATGTAAATAATCAAATCACGGGGTTAATCAATACACCCGACTGTTTTGGAAACAAGAGACCAATAAAGTAAGTATTTGAGTTTTATTTATGATGCAAGAAAAAGAATAACATTGTGAACGGAAACATTGTTTTGGAATAAAATAGGTCGGTGCCCGTCTTTCCTTTGTGTGTTTATGATTATTGTTCAGATTTCGATCAGTCGAATCTGTTGTTTTCTTCTGTCCGGGATGGTGCCAACCGACCTGATACAACTATAAGACAAAGCTCTAATTTGATATTTATAAAACAGAAATTGATCAGAAATAATGCTGACGATAAAGATAATCATAATAATGATCACTAGGGACCAGGGCCTTGGAGAGATGGTGGACTTCGGTTGATACAGAATATGATTCATGCATAGGAGCTTTATCTTAGAGTCATACAGTTCAACAACGTTAAAACGTTTTCGTAGACCCCTTGGCTACATTGATGTGTATTAGTTAATACAGTGCTCCAGATAAGGGCCGTACACTCATATGTACACAAGTAAATGACAACAAGTACGACAGGTTTAAACTTTTAAATCTGTATCGGCTACGAGTAAATTCGTATTTGTACGTTGATTTCATAAACGTTGATTTTATAAACATATCTCGTCTTCACTGTAGTGGAACAAGTCCATTCTGGGAGGAATATCAATATCTCAAGTCTGATTGGTTCAGTTACACGTGCACTGAAAACAATTTTCAGTTGTTTTTGTTTATTTTTACGCCGTCAGTACGCCTTCATAGAGCACTGTACTCCTCACTGTGTAAAATTAGGAGTATGTACGCCTTGGCATGCAGAGATTATCTGGAGCACTGTTAATACATTAATAATAATGTTATAATGTTTAGGCTTGTATAGCTTGCTCTGGTGAAAACCAAGCAGCCTCTAGGCGCTAGAAGGTTAAATTCTGATAGGAGGACCAGTACCCAGTTTTAGCTTGATCGACAGGCAGTTACGAGTAAAGTCACTTGCCCAAGGTGACACCACTAATTGTACATCAATGTCTCAGTGTGAGGCAGCACAAACCCTTGAAAGCCCGAGAGTTTCAGTGACTCGAACTGACAATCTATCCAGGTACTGTCAGGGCTCGACGTTGCTTAACTTCTCAGGTAAGGGACTTATAAAACATGTGCATTGCCTGAGACTAGCTTATCATCTCACAATGTATTAATTAATGTATTACTCATTGTACATTGGCAGCTAATAATCAAGAAAAGGGGCAGAAAGTCTTTAACTAGTCTTTCTAGAGACATTATCATAATATGTCAAATTGGTTAAAGTTAACAACCCTTTATAATGACCACACAATATGATATAATGGAGCTTAGTCATTAATGTTAGTTCTGTATTACGGATATTGAATACCGGTAATTAGATCTATGTGTATCTAGTCAATATTGTTTGTGGTATTTCAGGAATAGGTGATACAGATTTCTACCAAAAAAGGCCTGGAAAACTAACCTCAAGCACCTATCAGCTGATGGAACAAACTGTAGACACTCTCTTGAGGCCATTCAAAGAATGAAATAGAAAGTCGTACACAACGTTTAGTGCTGTAATTGTCTTTCATAGCAACATGAGTGAACCACCTAAAGAAGTGTCAGCTACAGTGATAGGACTGGGCAACATTGTTGATTACCCAATTACTCCAGAAAGCTCAGAGGATGAGGTGATGGAAGATGAGGCGGAGGCAGCACCTGCAGGAGAAGCTGCAGAGACGACGACGGAATCTCAGGAGGGCCAAAGAGCCACAGGAGAAGCTTCAGAGATGACGACTAAATCTCAGGAGAGCCAAGGATCCACAGGAGAAGCTGCAGAGAAGATGACAGAATTTCAGGAGGACCAAGGAGCCACAGGAGAAGCTGCAGAGATGACGACGGAATCTCAGGAAAGCCAAGGATCCACAGGAGAAGCTGCAGAGATGACGACAGAGTTTCAGGAGGGCCAAGGAGCCACAGGAGAAGCTGCAGAGACAACGAAAGAATTTCAGGAAAGCCAAGGATCCAGAGGAGAAGCTGCAGAAACGACAACGGAATCTCAGGAGAGCCTAGGATCCACAGGAGAAGCTGCAGAGATGACGACAGAGTTTCAGGAGAGCCAAGAAGCCAAAGGAGAAGCTGCAGAGATGAAGACGGAATTCCAGGAGAGCCAAGGAGCCAAAGGAGAAGCTGCAGAGATGACGATGGAATTTCAGGAGGACCAAGAAGCCAAAGGAGAAGCTGCTGAGATGACAGCGGAATTCCAGGAGAGCCAAGGAGCCACAAAGTCTCCCAACTGGGGTACACCTCTAAAAGATTCACATGAAGCTGCTGACAATGGAACTGAATGCATTGGGGATACTGCTTCACCTGAGCAGGAGGAAATGATGATTTCAGATAGTTCTGTGTCAAAATGTGAGATACCACTGACAGAAGCAGACACACTGTCTGTCCCTGAGGGAGAGGAAACCACATCTACTAGTAATGACAATGAGACAACTACTGACAGTATCAAACTTGATCTTCCGTGCATTACTGTAACTGAGAGTGAAGGTGAGGTTAAAGAATTAGATGAGAGTCCAAAGGAAATTACTCCTGTGGAACAAGAAAACACAAGTTCCAGTGTGGAAATGGAACAAACAATACCAAAAGACAGCAGTGAACAGAGTAAAATAGAATCTGCTGAAACCGTCAAAAAGGCACCAGAGTCACCGTGCAAGGAACAGAAATCGGAAGAAAAAGAGCGGTCAAAAGAAGAAACATCCAGCATAGAGGATTCAGTGGAAAGTAGAACTGAGACTGATGTTGAACAGACACGGGCTGCAAGACTTGAGCCTTCAACATCATTTATTGCTTCTCAGGTTAGTGAGGAGTTTGAACCTCAAATCAATGAGGGAAATGGGACCAAAGATACAACTGAACAAGTCAGTCATGAGATTGGATTATGTGAAAAGCCTTTGGTTGAGGGTTTGGAAGGTAAAGAAGAATCTGACAAAGACAGCTTCCCAGGCTTAAAGGTAAGAGAGTCTGTTGAGGCAATGGATGTGGATGATGATGAATCCGCAGCAACCCCTCTAGTTGAGGACACAGACTCATTGCCTTTAGAGACAGAGGAAGTAATGAACAAGTTGAAAGGAAGTAAACAAGGTACCTTCCCGGTTACAGCAGCCTTTCTGGATGAGAACAGTCTGAGCATGGACTGTGTTCTGGCTATGAGTACAGTGGTTCCTGAAGGTTCAATTGATGGATCTCTGTGTGATTCAAATATTCCCAGATGTCCCACTCCAGCCAAACGATCCCGACCTGCAAGTGTGATGAGTGGTCTGGAACCAGACCCAGATTTGGATGAAGATGGGTAAGTGCATGTCATTGTCATGCCACAGATAGCACAATAGCGTAAACTAAAATTAGTTCCTTTATGTAGTTTTTCTGAATGTTAATTTAAATTCCATTTAAAGCGCAGCATTGTGCAGTATTAATTTTAAAAAAAATGTTAGGACTAATTCTTCATAAGTTCATTTTGTATTATATTCAAACACTGTTCAGATATGATTATGCTTGCAAGAGATTATATATATGTGCAAATATTAGAAAAATTGCTCAACCCCTTTTTTCCCCAGAAATTTCCCTGCAGAGAACTTGTTTGAGTACCAGTGGCCACCTGATGGGGGAGAATGGCATATGCTACAAGAACAGATCTGTGAATATCTCCAGGTTAAATCATTCAAGAGGAAATACCCAGGTCAGTAATATTTTACTAAGTTCAGAAGAAACTCTGGTAGTGGTACAAGTACTGAAATTACCTTTTCTTTCATTAAAATGAAAATTTTGTTTTAAGAAGATGCATTTGAATTTCTTGTTGTTTTCTGTAAAAAAATGTTGGTTTTGTTTTACATGAAGTTTTGCTTAAATATTTTGTACGGAACTTTGTTGTCTAACAAACAATCATTTGTAAGCAAATGGTAAAATGGTTTAGCCTCACGGTGTTTATTATATATTTGTCTAATAGTGAACAAATTTAATTTTGATCTTTTTGTCTCCATTTTAATCATTGTGTGTAATGTATGTATAATATCTACTTAACATAAATTATTTATATACTTCTAAATATCATGAATTGTCTTTCAGATTTGTATCGAAGGTCAGTTGATAAAACTGAAAAGGATTTCTTAAGGGATCGAATGGCTGTAACAGAGACACAAGCAGATTTAGGTACATTTTTATGTCCCTTTGCTTTCCTTTTTGCATATTTTTGATTCTTTTGATCACAAAAATTAAATGTTCATTTTATTAACCTTTCATTGTTCAGATTCCATGTTTGGATCATCTCATTTATATCAGTGGAATTTCTTTCAGTTTTATCTATTCCATATATATGAGATTAGTTTGCAAGTTGAAAATTGGTGTAGTAAATACTAAGTAATTCTCGTAACACATATCAAATGAGTGGGTGGTAAATGCATTTTTATACAATGAGAACCGAGAGCTACAACATCAGCCAACCAAGTGCTCATCCTTACCAGCAATAATGATTATATGTGTAAACATAGTTTTATTACCATTTCCCACTTTATCAACTTTTAAGGCATGAAACATTTATCTGTAACAAATTAGTTTGCCACTGACATCTGCATTTCGTTGCTTAGGTATGTAAGCAAACCTAAGAAAGTATCAAGGTTGTACAAACATGAAATTACTCACCTGAAATGAGCTTGTCAAAAGTTTAAAAGTTTGTGACAAGGCAAGGAAGAGATCTGATTTTATAGTGACACCCATGAGTGGGAAATTAATGTTGTCAATGTGACGTACCCATATGAGCATATTAATTTTCATTGTGGAATTAGACTGGTTGACGACCTGTCAGGGCACGACGGGAGAGTCACAGGTTGGCACTTGGTTAATTACAGGAAGTTACTAGTTGTAGAATAGTGTGCTGAGTATGAGAAAACCTGAAGCCAGGACTGGGGTTAACCCTTTTCAAGGAGTGCAAGTTGAGATGTTACCATATAGTGTTTAATATACACATTTTTCAGCCACATGCTTCTTTGCGTGAAAAGGAGGAATTACATAATTTTTTTTGAAACCATTACTATTTATAATTATACTTTCTGTGCAAGATTCATACACTCTGAAGTTGTTCTACAAAATGGAAGTAAAATAAATTAATTATGAAATATTTTAATATGCTTGTTCAGTAATGTCAACTGCAGCAATGTCGGGATGAATCTTGCATACGGTACATCTGGTTAACCTACTTCATTTTGCCTAGAGATGGAGGTGATTTCTGAATATGTTGAAGACAGAATCATTCTTTTCTGAGCACAATTGAGCACTATTCTTCTGGATTAACATGCTGTACTCTTTTGACCCTTTTAGGCTGTATGGTCATAACACTCACTAATTAGGCACCAGCAACACTGTTCTTAAAAGAAGAGATTAAAATGTGGATTTGGTGCTTTCAGTTATCTTTCCATTTATTTTTTAATCTGTCTCATCTTTGTGTGCACCTTGTATATCATCGTGTTATAGCTGAAAGATTGGCCCCAAAAAGTGAAACTTTACTTTGACTATCTTTTTTGCAAGTTTTTTTTAATGATTTTTCCTTATGTGAGTTTAATATTTACTGAATTCAGAAGGGCTGTTGGTCGTTCTTGCCTTGTGCTTGTAAAGGGTTAATTAAAGTGAAGTTAAAAGTTCGTTCTGTTCGCGGGCAAGTATCCCTCATGCCCATTTTATTAATCAACATCGTGATACAAATAGGGGACCTCTTAATGTGAGAGTATGCCCAGAGGCAGTATGCCACACCGCATTGACAGCAGTCTGCACTGCTTAGTTTGCTAGAGTTACCTCCCTTGCAACAGTGCTATCAATAGGGGTTTCTCCCTCTGGCTGTGATAATTAGAGAGTCGGAGACAGAGGAATTTGATCTGCCTGAACTGTCATCACAGGGGTCTTATGATGAAGAAAGAGTACAGCTCACAACAGAGTTTACAAGTTTCAAACATAAATGTCTTGGATCTCTGTTTCAAGATAGAGATGTTTACAGCATTCTGTCAATAGTTCATTTTTGTATTGTGTCATTTCTTTATCTTTTCAAAAATAATGCAAATAAATAATGTTAAAACAGGAATTCACATGTAAAAGATGTTGGTTTTATGTTTCAAGCTAGACACACCATCAAGTGAGCTTGTAAGTATTTTGTGATTAAACATTGTTTCTTGTTGACAAATTATTTAAAATTGGTAAAAAAAACCCCACAACTTCACTATGTTTCAGGTTTGACTGCTCTGAAGAGTGAGGAGGTTTATGATCTGATGCACAAGGATTATTCTGATAAGTATAGGGTATGTACAAGACGTCTGTATTGTAAAGATATCGAGATAGTTCTGTGAGTCAGAGCTGAGTCGTGACATATATTGAAATATAGGGCTCGAAGTTCCCGCTGGTCTGGTCGCCTGTGGCGGGTTACTTTTTTATTTGGCAATTTAAAATCCAGTCCTACCAGCCCAGTTAGCTAGCTGCTTATTACCGCTCAAGTTTAAATTCAATAAATAAATATACACATGCGGTGAAATCGTAAATAACATGCACATATGAAATGTTTGAACACAATCACAGTATCCACTCTTATACTGTCATTCGGAATCAACTCATTGGTGCTGCCTGTCTGCTGTTTCCCTTGTGAATGAATCCCTTGTCAATGCAAATATTAAATATGATGCAATGAACATTTACGTCATTCAAATGTTTGCATCCACTTATCTTTTGCTCTCATAGCAACGAAAATCATACTCAAATTTCAGCAAATCATATCTTTGTGTATCAAGAAAAAAATAATCTATTGAGTTGTCCCTGAACTTGCGACCTTAAAATAAAGGACAATCTATACATGTAGTTGCTCAGTTGAACATAGTGATTATATTATAATTAATGATTGTGTACATTTATTGATCAAAATTGGGATAGACTACAATGTGGAGATATATTGAAGGAGTCAAACAACCAAGACCTGTCATTTAAGTTTACATGCAATTTAATCTAATTCAGACATTGGCTTGTACTTTATTGTTTGGTTAGTAACATTTTCAGGTAACTAGTCCGGATGGAGGTGTAAGATGTGCCAAATCTCAATATAATCTAGCCTAGGGCACCAAAATGGTTACAGCTGTGACTACCTAATAACCTTTAACCACTTAGTGACGGGAAATATTTTCGAAACAAAATGCCAAATGACGAGAAAGTATGTGTAAAGATCCCCTCGCTCTAAATATGTCCTCTAAAAACATTTTCAAATAACGTCAAAAATAATGTGCCTGGGGCGAAAAAGCGGGAAAACGCACGCAATATGACGGGTCCCGGGTCGCTGCACAGTTCCGCGATATTAGAAGTCTGTGCCCG
>JAUELE010236239.1:0-11696 GCA_031471655.1 Diodora aspera
CCAAATCCAAATTTTGCACAGTGGCATAAAATCGACAGACCAACTCTGGTGACTTTGTTCACATTTTTGGACCCCCTAAGAAAAAACTTGTTTAACAAACGATAATCATTTTGTTGGCACCCTTCGCCATTATGCGTACTAGGGAGGACCAGTAGCTCATAGAACAGCCAGGTGTGCGAGTTGCACGTGCGAAAGTGACACGCCCGAGAGGACCATCTCCAAACCCGAGCGATCTGATAAAGTCGATTCATTTCAACAAGAGTTATATATGTCTCTCTGCGTGTTCTAAAAACGTATATTCATATAGACAAATCATTCTTTGGTCATTTCAAAATATCAGTTATGGAAATTGCTGCACCAATTTGGTTTCTGTTACAACAAAAAAGTAGGCTTAGAAAATAGACTCGCACTATGCGAGAGGTCTGATATTGTTCGACTAAGGAACCATTCCGTGTGAATGGAACGAGGGCTACGAGCCCCTATACTTAGACGAAACGTGGGTAAACGCTTCTCATACCACAGGGACACAGTGGTTCGCTAGCTTTGGTTTCTGTGCCAGAATATTGCCCTTTGGCAAGGGAGAGCGCCTTTTTGTGCTGCATGCTGGTCTTCAAGCCAAAATCCAAGGACAACCAAGACTACCATACTGAAATGAATGGGGTGGTGTTCCTTGAATGGGTACCGACTCAACTGGTACCGGTATTGCCTTCCCAAGAGTCTGGTTGTCATGGATAATGCTCCATATCATGGCGTTCAGGTGATTCTTCTTCAGACTCAGACACATGAGTTCTGTGATCTCATGCTGTGGACATTAGTTCGGTTGATGCAACTCCAAATATTTTATGCGAACACCAAATACTCATAAGAATACGAAAAACCAAGATTGGTTTCCTACTGAAATAAACTACTAATTCCTTTACATGAAATATAGGTCACATTAAAATTTTACCAATCTAAACATGTGCCTTTTAGTGTAATGCTTATGTCCTAATTTATCATAACAAAACAAACTAAACATCACCATAAACTGTTGTATAACATATCGGAACCATAACGTATTTGATACTACATCACAATATTCGCTTTTCTGAACAGTGAGACGACTCCTGTAAACGAACGACATGTGGGTTTCAGGCACCTGTTCGTACCTGTCGTCAATGTGTCATTGGTCATGGACTTTCACCTTGATCTACATACACCTGGTTATGGTCTGTTTCACAATTGTCTATTTTTTTCACATTTTTACACACTTTTACGTGTAAAAAGGCATAAAAACATGTAATACGCTGTAGTTTGGCCAAGGCCTAATTATTACTAATTAACTGCATTTATTTAACAACTGAGGTCGAAAAAACAGGGGTTTTTTTTCATTTCCGTGAGTACTTTTTGTACTGACGGACAGAGGCTCATGCTCTGGTCACGGTAGCGCGCCAGGTTACAATACATGATGGACGCTAGATTGACTCCCACGAAGACGACGCTGAGCCATCAAGATGGATCAGAACCTAGCACTTAAAGATATCTAAATGTAAGTTGAGCCAGGCCAGCAGTTGCAATATTGACCGGTGGTTCATTTTATTTTAAGAAGCTGGGAAGGTGCTCGCACGTGCAATTCATGAAACCCGTGACTAAACACTCCGCTGCACTGTGATTAATCTACCACATGCATTATAGTTCCGGATGTGTCAAGAAGAGCACAAAATCAGAATACAGCGTAGGGTCAAATATCATCCACCAACTCTCCGTCAGCAGTTGCATGCACGGTGTGGGTGTGTGCCATGCATATTCAGCGAGCTGAGGCCACGACACAGGGTTTGGTTCAACGTAGATTTGAATATCAGCAATTTACCGTAATTACTTGGTATAGTAAACACAAATGTTATTGATTTGAGGATGAAGATTTTTTTCTGATATCTCATTGATTACCATCATTACAATTTGGCAAATTGTAAATTAAGGACACGTTTATGTAAATCAATTATTTACATTCATGATCATGCAACACCGATAAAAGGGTTATGTATCATCACAGAATCCCAGTCAAATAAAACTGACAGCGTATGCAAACTAAAATATCGGAACAATTTGCTTTTCCGACATGTGAATTTTCAGCATAATTTACTTCTTGATTTGCTGTTGGTATATTCATACACGCAGTCTCGCTGTACATGATACGTGTGCAGTATATAACTGAGTTAAGTGAAGCCTCTTGACCTGAATACTAAGACTGAACTAAAGCGAAAAATTACCAAATCTTCCTGAGATGATAAATAATGTTCAAGGCGAACAACAACCGTATGATTAAATACCTTATATCGGCTACAACACTTGATCTAAGTGTCTGTCTTGCAAGACCACCCACGGGAGCTCACTGCATCGCATGTTACTGAAAGAGTGCACAGATTTAGGATGGTGGTATTTGTGGTTAAAAAACAGGCATCGGAGTTTTACAGATACAGACGCATTCATCCCACTTAACTTAAATACCCTTCATCGTTTGCAAACACGCACACAGCAGATACAGAGGCATTTGCGTCTACAGTCTTCTGAATAACAGCTTTGTCTAAAACTGTTGACAGTTTAACGTCTTTATCATCGACATTCTGCAGAAATGTGTACAATGCCCGGATGATGTCATACGGTGACAAAATTATACATATTTGAAACTAATGTAGGATGTTTGAATATATGAATGCATGTGAGCATAATCATGAATATACTGACATGCAAAATAAACCAAATTATTTCTATTGTACTCCTTTACGCCTGTATGTCAGAGTTGATCAAAAGGATGAGTGTAATGTGAGTGATATCATGACATTGATACAAAAAATGTATCTTGAAGGGATATCTCTTAAAAAAGCCAATATGTGTATGAATTTTATTCAGTAGTCTCTCAAACTCCGGAATATATGTCAGAACGCACCAAATGGAAACTTTCGGGGGGGGGGGGAGGAGGAGAGACTCCCAGTTCTCCCTTTTGGACTTTGTGCTTGTGGCGCCCTCGGAGACTGACTCCACTTAATGTAGCTGAGCCCCCACCCTCTCTGACGAAATCCTGGATCTGTCTCTGTTTTAAATGTAATGTAATAATAGTAACTAGGAAATAGTAGACACACAACCCTTTGTTAAAGTTCCTTTGTCGCTTCGTTTTAGGTTGGATATCGGAACAATGATATTGGCGGCAGTTGAAAATCGATTTCGGTCCTTTGCTAACTTATCTGGGACGCTGTCAAAAGTTGTAACTCGTTTGCATCTCCCTTCAAGGAATTCCCTTGTAATAAATTTGTAACGCTTACGATATCTATGATACTAGATATTATAAATAGGCTGATCGGGAAAAGGGGTATCGTCACTCCTTCCCCGGATATATACTTTTAATTGGCATTTCTAGAATGTAGAATTTCTAAAGTGTAAGCTATGTTAAAAAGTTGTCCGGATGTCCCACGTATGAGTGTTATGCAAAGTGATGTCGCCATTCCCGAAACATCAATATTTCACTGTATCTCAACAAATATTACAGATAAGTGAAAACATTAGGTGTCTAGACCCATATTTTGAGAGTCAGTGAATTCTCAAGTGATCACACGTGTCTGTAGCGTGCGACACAACTAAACAGCCGTGTCTGTACTACATTCCAGCTTCCATCTAAGGTTACAGTACTCTTTCTTTGAAAGATTCTTTTAAAAGATCGATTTTCAGCATACGGAGTTAGGGCAACTTTTGTTTTTGACAATCTGGAGACGCGAACACAGTTATGATTTGGAGGTATGTTCGCCTGTGGCGAGACTTTATTGTGTATCTTCAAGGATTGTCAAAGGAGGTACGGTTGCTCACGGCAAGTTTAGTCAAGTATTAGTCTGTTTTGGTGGCATTCACAACTGTTGTAAAGATGTAATTGTATGTTATCCTTATTTCAGTTGATAACAAGCCGGTTGGTCCAAAGTAAGGAAGTCTATGCATCATCCGAACCTCAGTTTCTACGAGCATCAGTGTTTTCATCCTTGTGGCACATATCTTTTAGCGCACATCTATTACATATGTTTTTCCTGCATGTTATATCTCTGGCACTGTCCCTTCCATGTATCTACGATACACAACTGCTGTTTTTAGGGTATGAGTACAATATAGTCGCTCGTGACGCATTGAGCATCATATTTGTAAACAAACAAAATGGCGTCGAAAACAACACATTTCTGATTTTATGACAATTAATTGACGTTGGCTCTGAGAAAACGAAACGGATGACTTCCAAATGTCTGCGCTGTACTTACCCTTTTCAGCAATGGATCTTCGATTTATTAATACAAACTATGCAGTACAAAATATTGACCAATTTTGATGATGAGGCGATCGCTGCACAACCAGGGGTGGCGCTACAAATTCCTCGACAAGGGGTTTGAAATCCCCGACAAAAACACAAATTTTCAAATAACATAATAAAATGCACACATTTTCTCCGATCTTTTGCCCACAAGTTGCTATATTTTTCACCGATGGGGGCGGGGGGTTAGGCTACGCCAAAGGAGTCTGTAGCCCCCTCCCCTGCCAACCCCACCCCCCATGCACAACATAAACGACATGAAAAACACAAAGCCGTGGGAGAGGATTGGTCGCCTTCTACAGTCGCAATAACAGCGAAACATCGAGCATTGTCATAATCATTTGCAGTAACCGTATACACATCCCGCGTATCAGCGCGGCAGGAAGTTTCCAACAGTGCAACACGTTTTGACACTCACACTCTGGTGTTCGGTTTCAAATGACATTAAATGTCATTACATGGTCCAATCTACGATACATCATTCGGAAAACACAATAGGCTTATCTTCTACATCCACCTCGCTATCCCACTGCCGTTGCATTTATTAGAAGCGTACATATAACAGGGTTAAAGAAACAAGAGAGATCGTGGTTTAATGAAACTTCAAGATGAAGACACTGAATAACACTGAAATAGTTTAACAAGCGCAGTTTTGTTCATGACAAACACATATTACAGGGACTTGACTTTGGTCAATAACGAGACTGATTTACATATCTGCCATGAAGGTTCAGAACCAGGACAAATCGGATTCCAAAACAAATTATTCCAGAGCAAAAATTATGATCTCTACAAATCTGAAAAGATCAGTTTTATTGCTGCCATGAGTAATGACCACAAGTAGGACGTTTTGAGCACGTAATCAACGTCAGTCGGCACATTACAATCCAATAGAATAAAGTATTTGCTCGGAAGTTGACATTTGGCAATCGCATCATTGAGAAGATTAATGCAAACAGTAATTCATGAAAATATCCCGACGTTATTTGCTTCAATGACGATTGGAGTTATGCAATATAACAAGCCAGTAATAGCTCAACAGCATTTCATTTCACTTGACCCAGTGTCTGAATTTGGTTTATATTAGCATCGGGACATGACGAGTGTCGATGGCGGGTGATCGATTCTGCAAACATTCAACTCTGTACAGTTTGGATTTGAGCAAAGGAAATCAAACACCTAATATTTCTTGACAAAGGTGATTTAGTATTAATTTTGGTTAGAATTTTTATATAACCTGCTTTGTATTCTTCCCCTGACACTCAGGCGTGTTGTATGCTTTGACGGATTAAAATGCTACTTTGGACATGAAGTCTTCGTACGTATTATGTTGCTTACAACATTTCATGGGCTACCGGGAGGGGAAGTCCACTTTTCGCTGGTCGGGGGCTAACCTTCTCCCCTCCCTAACTCTCCACCCCAATTGTTGGGGTCCAAAACGATTTTCATTTTCATTTTTAACCGTATCACCACTGTGATACCTGTCGACATCAACTCGATGACGCCTCCAGCCCCTCACACTGAAATTGCTTCCTCGCCTCTACAGCAACTTTTGCGGTTATAGGTTTAACTCCCATCGGGTCAATTTCTGAAAAGCTTCTTTTTCTTAAGATTCAAGTTAATATCATTTTTATATGAGTATAACCAGCGGATTGCTGTAACACTGTTCAGCCTAAAGCCACTTATTATATAGATACATGTCAAAGCATTTTCACGCACCCATAATAATTGTAATAGTCTAGAGTAGTTCTGTAGACCATGTAGCCAGAAGTATGGAATAAAATCGTCCTGTTTTGCGTTTGATCCTAACATGCAACGTTATCTCCGTCACAAGCCATATCCGTCGACGGATGATGACGTAAAATCTCATTGTATCTACCAAAAGGTGAGTATCGATGACATGCTTGCCACAAGAGATTAAAGTGAGACATAACTACTATATAAAAAAGTAGGAAATATTAGTAATTATCAAGAAATATCTTCTGATCTATACGGTATTGGCAGTTGGAAATGACATGATCCTATCTGATGTGGAGGAGGCGATCAGATCTAATGGTTTCTAATGGTTGGTGTGATTAGATGGTGGCACACTAGGTCATTAAAGAGGCCGGGGATCAAATAAGAAGTTTGCAGCCAACGACAGTAATATCGGGTAGAACACCTATCTTTTACCATTTACATCAAAAGATAATAATGATCACCGACATCCCCCACCTTTTTGTTACAGTGTATTTTCATTCATCTAAGTTGAGTGAGGGAAAGATAATGCAGCAGTACTGTCCAGCAATGCGTTGGTCCTTGCAATTTTGGTTTTGAACTCTGTCCACATCAGCTGATTTCAGCCCTTACATTCATTCAACCCGATGAGGTCAAATATCGCCTTTAGCTGCGTTACAAAAATAATATATTTTCAAAGTTCTACTTTGTGAAGACAATCTTTCATGCACAAAATCAGCCTTTTAGTATACAACATATCCCCTGACAGGTACCTCATTAAGTGACTAAAAACAAATAAAAGACAATTTCATCTGACCCTATTTACGACAAGTATGATGTAAATAAAGCCCTGTTCCTTGTCCGCCTCCATCCTTCAAGTACATAGAACAAATATACACCAATCACCGTCTCTGGTACAGTTCTCATCTTTTGTAACATGTTGTTATATAGCAGAGAACCAAACCGGTTAATGTGATCACTTGGCAAAGACAGTTCGATGTCGCCGCTTTCGTGAACAATAGAATCATTGATGTAGCAGACGCACACGCGGAAGCGAAGAGGGTGTGAAGTGGCTGGCTGAAGTGGGATGTCGCACTTACAGCACTAGCATGGGAAAAGCAAAATCCTGACTGGTAAATATTTTATATCAATATAAGATGCATTTCTAAATGAAGCGTACCTTCTGAAATCGACCTGTAGACCGTCAGAAGTACCTTTGAAGATATGTTGGACACTGGTCGAACAATTGTCTTATATATTTGTGCAGCCTTAAGTTGACACCAGATCAATCAAGAAGGTGGGTTATGTCAGTTCAATCCGTTTTTACTTCACAGTAATGTAATGTATGTATATCGGCGAACATTTCACGAAAAAAAGAACGAATGTTGCAATACAGTTATTTTACAATGACAAGTGAGTACTGTCATCTGAGAAGGAGGCTTTGCTCGTAATTTGCCTGAGGTCAAGCAGCTGAAAAAGGGTACCTGGTCGGATAGTGATGGTAATCTGTTGTCACTTGTCAAGCACCCAACAAGCAGCATACTCCCTAGGGAGTTGAGAAATGTAGTGTTCAATGGATTGAGAAATACGGTTGGTGTATGTTGTGTTATATCAACATAAACTGTCAATTAGACATCATAACAGTCTATGCCCAATTAAATAACAACATACCTTCGTACTCCCGTCAGATGGAGATGGTCCATTTTTCTTCGTTTGAACCGGCTTCTTGTCCCTTCGCTCACACTCCTGACTGTGCCTCCTCTACACTGACCTGTGTTTGGTCTAACCACGCCACCACTGTAAAAAGCTGCAAGTTAAACCCAATGTAGACAATCTCACGACCGAATGTTGATAGCATGGCGGACATGTTTTATGTTCTGTGGATCAATCGTGATATTTACATGGTTTATATGTATCGTTCCCACTGGTGTTGTTCTTCTTTTAAAGAAAATTATGAATTTGGCCAAGTATCCAACTTTAAAATTGAGACTATTCAAGAGGCTTTAACGCAGACAAACATGCTATATCGTGTATGTATTACCCGTGGTATGTATTTTGATGTACATTTATGGTTCCATAAGTTGGTTTTTGAAAAGAAAACACTGAGCTTGACCAGGTAACCAACTTTAATGTGCTCTGACTTTTGACTAAGAAAAATAGTCTGAGGTACATAACTTTTTTCTTTCCAAAGTCCTCAACATGTCGGTTCAAATTTCATTTCATTAAATAGACAAAACCCAAATTTATCCCCACAAAAACACTTTCGATGCCTTTGTAAAAGCTAAACACAAGCCAGCCAAGACAGAAAGTTCAGGAATCCATTTGTTTCCAGTTTAACGAGATTTCTATTTGTGGTTGAAGCACTCCTCCGCTACTGTTAGCCTCTGTGTATCCCTGAGATCAACACACAGCTTGAAGAACGATCTCCTCAGATGGAAGTGACAGGGAGCTAAGAAGAAGCTCTTTAGTACATTACTTTCATTATCTCTGGGCTCTCTCAACACATTAAACTGTCTCCTGTTGAATATACGTTTTGGCAGTTGTGATTTTATTTATATTGGAACATTTAATTGATTTGTACTTTTGTTTGAAAGTTGTCAACTCCGTCCAGTCACCGATACTTTCTTTTAACTTTGTTATGTGTAGGATAACAAGACTTGGATGAATACGACATAAAATCTGTTTCACCCAAAACAAGCTTCCGTCCTGAAGTTCAGCCTCATCTCTAAGGAATGAAAATTAGTTTTTTTACATATTAGCATACTAACTACTCAATTAGCATATTAACTACTCAATCAGCATAATAACTACGCAATTAGCACAATAAGCATTTCATAAATTATTAATAATAATAATGGATACTTCTTTTATAGCTGGGTATCTCCACCTAACAGTAGACTCAAAGCGCTTCGATATATTGCAAGGGGAGCCTGCCTTTTTCGTCTTCTTTTGTGGGCATGTTATGAGCCCTTTCAAGCATTGTCTGACGTCAGACACCGTCCATTTATTGCAAAAGAGAAGCCCGCATCAACAGTGAGGAACGGATGATTTGATGCTGTGAAACCTGCGCTACGGCTTGCACCACGTCGATCCAACGGTGTTTTACTGCATGAGTAAGAATGTCTACTGTAGAGAAGCTGCCAAGACAGAACTGGCAGGATTGGTGAGTGGATACTCTGGCCGCTAAACTCTCCCGTCGGGTCCCAGCTACCTCATTCTTGGTGTAGAAGATTATAGGCCTACGGTTAGGTGAGTTGGTCTCGAGCATCGCACGCCGGTCACAAGCTTGAGACGTTAAGGTGAGGTCCAGTTCGGATACTAGTTGGATGGGTGATCAGCTCGAGTTGTTAAGCTTTCAGGCCTTCTTAGGGTTCGCCCTGCCTCACACCGAGACACTGTCGATGTAAGTTGTGTCACCTAGGGCAAGTTTCTTTGTTCGAAATTGTTTGAGTCCACATAGCTGAAATTGGGTACCTGGTCGGAAAGTAAAGGATGTTTACCTTTAAGCGTCTAATATGCAGCTTAGTTGTATACTCCCTAGGGAGTTGGGGATTTGTTTTGATTATACATTATATTGTTTCAATGATAAGTGTAATACATGTAATAGGAGTCCTGGTACTTTATGTATATATATATATAACTGACCTTACTGCTGTTGCGACTACTAGCTGCTGCTGCTACTACTGCTACTGCTGTTGCTGCTGCTGCTACTACTACTTTCAAAAGTCCTTTATTTCCCCATCACGAAATTACATTTACCCTTTACATTGTACCATTTTGTCTTCACTTTTATTAGACAGCAGGTTGAAAACAGAATCCTCCAAATCGCGTTATTTGCACACGTCTTTCATTTCTGTCGGGATGTAAATATCGCGTGAAGAAATAGCCTTGATGTGTGTTTGGTCAAGAGCTTTTAATCATCCTTGGGGAAACCTTTAGAATATTGTTATTGTAAAAATTATATTGCTTATGTGCCTCCTCCCCAAGCCGGAATTAGTATCTCTTAGATAGTACATAAGCTGACATAGTCATCTATATTCCCCGCCGTTCGAATTTTGATCCAAAACTGCGGCAACCCCTCCTCTACTCGAAGTCTACCACTGCTGTATGGACTAGCTTTAAATCATGCACGTGACATTTGACTGTATGGCCTTTGACATGACCAAGTTTCCATGATATGACCCGTTTTGAGAAAGATTTTGTTTGGAAACGACAAACATAGGCAGAGATTTTAAATTAGCAAAATGTACATATTTGGTGGCATGACTCGTCCCGTATGCATGAGCTCGTAGTAGAGAACTTCTGAAGTAGGCGCCCACGCATCCCGTAGAGCTCAACCATAAATTACTTCCGACGTTGTCACTTACTACCGCGCTACGAACTTACTACCAGCTCATGCATACGGGCCCAGGGTCCGTATGCATGAGCTTGTAGTAAGTCCGTAGATGCGTGGGCGCCTACTTCCGACGTTCGCTACTACCAGCTCATGCATACGGGCCCAGGTGTGTGCACCAAATTTAATACGGATATGTCAAACAGGGTTTTTTTCCGAAAGCGGAATGAACGGACGAATGAACGGCCAAACCGAAAGAACTGAGGAAGACCATCGCCTGCGCCCGTCTGCATAAGAAGGACGTAACATACTTCAAAAGTAACCGCAAGCGAAGTACATGTAGTCCGGCGAGTCACTGTAGATCTACTACGGCGCTACTTCCGAAGTTAACTTTACTTCAGGTTCATGCATACCGAATTAGCACCGTTACTTCCGAAGTAGACGTTTATTTCCTTCTGATGCATACGAGCCCATATCTCCCGCAAACGTAGCTAATAACCACGCTTAGCTATCCTTGCTTCAATGTTATAATGCTGAAGAAAAAAAACAATCTCTGTCGGCGGTTAGCATTTCAGCCAAAGATGTGCAACATTCTTTGAACGGCGTTATATTGGAGCTAACTTGATAAATGACAGAGAAGGACATTGTTGCAGAGCGATTCATCACGGGTCTCATGGATTGCACGTGCGTGTACCTTTCCAGCCTCTCAAAATTAAATGAACTCGTCTGAGCACGTCGTTTCTTCTACCGGACGATATTGCTATTTCTGCGCGCTCAACTTATATCTAGATGCCAGTTAATAAAGCTTGACAAAGATGCACGCTGTGATCGATCCAACTACCATGTACGTAACACGACACTAACATTCCTTCAAATTGTGCAGTCCGGAATAAAAGTTTCGTCTTCTTCCCACGCTAATCAGTTTTAAGTATGAGTGACATCTTCGCAGTTTCTGAACTGTTTACAGCTTGTATGGTTGGCGTGGGATTAAGGTCCACAACTGACGAAAAAGCCTTGTACTCATTTAGTGCACTCACAAATCAACATGAAAAATGCCTAAAATACACTCCTTTGTCTTCAAATTGATTTCGGAAGAAGAGACAAGTTCAGAATGTTTGGTTGATTTGTATCATTTTTCACATATCAGTCGGATTTACGTGTGTTTTCTATGCTTTCGCTTCCGCATGCATATTTGCTGTAGCCATACCAAAGTCACGCCCGGAATACCCTGGGCATACCCTAGACCGTCTTCTTTAAAGGGACATAATCAAAGTTGTAGGTGTGCCAATCGATGTTCAGAGATTGTCTTTCTGTTGATAGAGT